>JAHWFP010013542.1:8208-26648 GCA_023313725.1 Lithobius niger
AAGAGTAAAACGCAAATTCTACATACGGGGAATTTATTTACAATACGATTAGATGTAGTATTTACAAGTGTCAACCGGAGGTTAGGCTACATGAATAATATAACGGTTGACAGTTTACACGATCAACTAATAGAACGAATTTGTTCTTAGACTAGGAAAAAAATTATGAGAATAATATTTTTCTTTTGAATATTTTAAAAAGTCAGACATGCAAATTCACTAAAAAAAACAGAATACTTCGACACGCGCTGGCAATGCGGACCCCATCTTCAAAGCTATTTATGAAAAAATAATAAATACCGCTCTGAAAATGGGGCAAGCATTAGACATGCGTGCATCTAATTTTTTTTAGTAAACTTGCACGTTTGGCTTTTTTTTTTAAATATTCAAATTACAGGCGAAATATAGGCCTACTGCGAGTTATTATAGACAAAACAAAAAAAAGTACAATACTCACGATTATTGACGTAATATTCCAATACACTACACTACACAAGAACACCAAGAATATAAAAAAAAGTGTTATTGCCACTGTTCTCAACCAAATTGGGCATCACAAGCAGCGACGCGTTCATTGATTTCACCCAGTTCAAGACGCAAAGTATCCCAAACATCGAGAGGAAGGTGCAGTCCTTTAAAGGGGGCGAGCAATTCGTCCAAGCCCGACGGCTGAAACTGAAGTAGGCTAACTTGTACTTCGTTGGTGTCGGAATAATATCTGGATATGCAGACACGTTTATTGGTGCTTATCTCGTGTCGGTGCATAACGATCCCATCAGCAATGTAAGTAGGATAACTTACAGGGGTTGCAATTTCTTCTTCCATGGTGTAATTTGGCTTGAGTGGACGACCTGTAAGTTCCTGTTCTATTGCATTGTCGATTAAAAGCTGCACGCGAGGGCTACACAGTTTTACCCATTCTCCGTATGTCAAGTTCATGCCGACGCGCGAACGTATCCACTTTAACTCGACCTGGCTGAAATTGTACTGTCGAATGCAGACGTGCGTTTCACGTTTGAAGGATTTAACCTGCACAAATAGTCCGGGGGGGACATCACTATGCATTCCTTCGGATCTGGCTTGTATAGGTCCGTGGGACACATGACGTGCATGCGGAACTTTTTGTGTGGCACAACAGGTTCATCAGTGGTGTACTGGTAGACACGTTTCACTACCTTCTTTTTACGAGCAAGGCCTAAAGGGTTGAGATCTTCGTTGTGAGTTTTCCTTTTTTTTCAGAGTTTCTGCAGAAATCCACGAGCCGTCATTGTTGGCGCTTGAACTCGGGGTAGATGTCCTTGGTGTGTGGCCCTCTATGTCAGATAACGGGTTTTCAGGAGTAGCCAGGTCGATAGTACTCTTGACTGTCCAAAGCATCAAAGTCTGGGCGTATCATTTTGTTTAAAAAGTCCGACGCCTTGTACTTTTTGGATAAATCCGGATCCGGCTGCGAACTCTCAGCAGGACTGTCATCTTCCTCCACATCTTCAAAAAGATTTTGACTCTCCGGCATTGCTTGAGATGGCTCCATCATACTGGTAAGAAACTGCGGCTTTGCACTGTACTTAAAATACAAACGAAAGTCTCTCCAAACTTCTGAGTGCGATTTCAGATCGTGCTTACTGGCGAAGCGAGCTTTCTGGAATGGCATACGAGATGTCTTTAACAGGCTCAAGACCTACAAGCTGCAGAGGGGGTCATAGCGTCACTTTACAGACCTACGATTGGGTGAGCCTTGGGTGACGTCAGTAGCGTCCTTTTTACAGTCTATGATTGGATGCGAGAATAACGACCTGAATGCGTCACTGGCGTCCTTTTTTTTTTAACTCTGTGATTGGAAGAGAGAATAACGGCCAGATTTTTAAAGTTCGGAGCAACAGGAGGCTTTTGCGGTTATTTTTCTAGAGGGCTTAACCCTTTTGAAACTCAAATTAATGGTGGGTGCAACAATAAGGACCCTCTGAGGGATTCCTACGGAGTAGCACTTGTTAGTAGGAGGGGACACCTGAAGCAGCGATCCGTTTGCGAGTTTTAAGCAAACAGACTGATTTTTCACGAATCCTGTATTACAAAAACAAAAATCAAGTTCAATGCCGAACGACAGGTAGCACGAACCTGTTTCTTCGTCGACGTTTCTTTTATTGTCGGAAAAATAATCCATGCACTCCTTGCCATCTTCGAAACGGTTGACTACGACAAAATTGTACTCCCATCCCGTTATTCTACTCACGAAATCTCGCAATACTGCTAGCAGCGGCATCCATTTTTTGGCGTGTAGAGTAAATTCTTTATACTTGTAAGACAAACTAGATCGCCATAGCCTACGTGTGAGCATGTCAGTTCGTACACAGCGCCGCAGATTTCCACTTGCTGCTTGCACAAATATTCGCTCTCGCGTTCTAAAGCGAAGAAGATCGCGATAAACCAAAGACCTTGGAATAGTAGTAGTATAGTCTAGACGCACCATGAGCACTGGCGTCGCGGCCGAGAAATGAACGGCAGAAAAAGCTCCATGGTAGGGACAGTTAGCAGGCCTAATAGCATAGCGCAGTGCTGTTAACCCTTGCGCTAAACTTTGTAGTATCCTATTGTGGGCGTATGGAAAACTTTAGTTATTACTTTTATCAGTAAAAGGTAGTTTGGAAGTGATTTCCAGTGAGCCAGTGCCATATGCGACCACCACTTGCTACCATTTTTTTTTAAAGCACGTTATTTTGATGCTACAGCTGTTCGGCACCTTACCTAACCTGATCAACATAACCTCAGAAACCCAGTGTTTGTTTGTGATTTATTATTAAAAATTCATTGCAAGAACGTTTTCTCTCTTGAATTTTATTTTGAGTAGCGAGAAATAAAAGCGGCATTTGGGAACTGACGACAAGTTTCTTGAATTTATTTATTTTTTCAAGAACATTTCAACAGTAGGTCACGCTGGGATCAACGCAATCTAACTCGAATTTCCACACTACGCCATTCCATGGCAATTACAATTTACTTTAATAATAATAATAATAAACTTTATTATAACACGTGAATGTATAGGTGATCAACATAATGGGAGGGGGGGGGGTAATGATTGTGCCAAAAGGGTGAGGTTTAGGCGCTGGGCCCGATTCTAGGAAAAAAGAAACCTCGGAAAAAAAAGCTGATGGAAAGAAAAGCCTCGGAAGAAAAGGTGATGGAAAAAAAAGCCGACGGGGAAAAAAGCCTGGAGAAAAAAAGTCGCGGGAAAAAGATCTGATAGGGAAAAAAACGCAACAAAAATCTGGAGGAAATTTCAAAAAAATACAACCTTTAAATAAAAAAGGGGTTTAACGAGCGTTAATCACTCCTGGTCATCTGCCCGAAGCCCTAAGGCCCTATGTCTGCAACAGCCAGATTCCCAGGCGGTCACCCACCCAAGTATCAAATACTTAAATATGTGTGTGCGTAACAATAGACATGGCGTTAGCTGGAAATACTATCAGCACTATTAAGCAAGGTTAATCGAAGTTGTTCTGACCAAGAGCCGGAATTACATAACGGCAAGCTTCACTTATTACTTACAATTTATTCACTTATGCGAGAATTTATTTCCTCGTTTTATATACATCTTATCTTTTTTTTTTTGTGGCATGGGAGGGGTGCGAGGGGGGGAGGAGGGGGGGGAACAACACACTCTGGAAAAGAGTACCGAAGTTTATGCACGAAAACACCGAATTTTGAGTAAACTTAATGTTTTCCCGAATTTTCTTTTAATCATCCATAGTCGATCAAATTCAATACTCCAACTCCTCCTTCCCCAGTTACGGTATATGTAGAAAATATATGATTTCCGATGCTTCTTCCCCTCCCATTCTATTTCAATTTTGGTGGAAACTTCGTTATTTCACGAATTTTCTCTTACTGAACACGTCTTTTTCTCTCCACCACTTCCCCAGTAAAAGAAAAGAATTTGGGAGGAAACTTGTGACTTCGGGTCTTCCTGTAAATGATTCCGAAGGCAATTAAGGTAACTTTGGTCGAGTAGCAATCAGCTGATGAATGATGAATGCACACGTAACCATGTTTAGGCAGTATTTGTAGGTGATTTTACACCAGATTTGTTGTAATTTTTCCCCTATCGGCTTTATTTTCCGTGGCTTTTTTTCCGCAGCTTTGTTTTCCATCGGCGTTTTCCCCGGAGTTTTTTCCCGAGGTTTTTTTCCATCGGCTTTTTTTTTCATCAGGTTTTTTTTCCGAGGCTGTTTTTTCCGCAGCTTTTTTTTCCATCAGCTTTTTTTTTCCAGGTATTTTTTTTCCGGGGTTTTTTTTCCGAGGCTTTTTTTTCCGTTCACCCTGGGCCCATTCTTACACCAAACCAACAGACAATTACCATCAACAAACAAAAGCCAAAAATTAAAAGTAAATAAGAAAATGTGGCAGTGGGGGCTGGGAGGGGAGGCAGGGAAAAAAATGAGAACGGAAGAAAAAAGTGGGAGGGGGATGGTTACCAAGATATGAGTTAAACAAGTGACAGAATAATTGAATTTTATAGGCCTGTTTATCAGGGCTGAACCGAGCTTATCCAGAAGTTGTCAGAAGTTAACCATTTTTTTTAAACTAGCGTTCCACTTTTAGAGCTTTTCAATGAATAAAATTTAAGACTTACAGCTTAAAATAAAAAAAAAATTACGCATGTTTAACAGGACTGACTGCATACTACCATTACTCCAAAGTCTTTGCCCGCATGTCTGAAAACCATGCGCCTGGTTTTTTTTTTTATGACTTGTAGGCAACTTCGGCGCAAACCTGATAAGCCTCACGAGATTTTTCTGAAATAACTAAAACAAGCGGTGTTTGATATGCAGGCTGGCAATAGTTCGAAATTTTGATATCTTTGTTTCCCCTAACAAAGATCAAACTGACTTGTAAAATTACAAAAAGAAAAAAAATTCCAGATTGTTTGCTAAATTTTTGTCATAAAAAAAACCTACCGCGACTATGTTGTTTTTTGGTGATAAATTACCGTTAAACAAGAGACTTTTTTTTATGCCCGAGTTGAACAAAAATTGTTAAAAACGTGTCGGGCATAACTCGTAACAGTACTTTAAATCTCTTGATCTTATTTTTAGATTTCGTGCAAGATGATTTTTATTTATGCCTATTTGTTTACAAAAACTGATGTTAAAAAAAAGCCATCATACCATATGGGTCATGATTGCCAAGTTCTGCATCTATTTAGTAATTTCCTACAAATCGGTAAAAAATAAAGGTGGCCGTGAAATTGGCATAAAATCAATAAACATAAAAATTCGTTTCGTAGATCACACAAGAAACGGAGAGAGCAATTTAGGTAAACTAATTGTTCCTCTTTTTCTTCACTCCTGGCAACAATAAAGTATAGTAAATAATTTCGACCTTTTCTTGAACAACAAACATAGTACGTGGCGTGACTATACCGTTTGTTGAACAACAAAAACGCGTTTGGTCCTATTCTTAAAGCATTTTCTCTGCTTATTCAATACACGCAGCCGACTGAGTTGTCCCCACCATGTCCGCTCAGCGGCTCTTCAATAGTCAGTCAGCTTCCCGGGCGTCCCGCTAGCAAATAACTTTTTTTACACGGGCCGACTGGATCCCAGCCGTCGTCGGATCTCCGGCGTCATTCGGATCATGGAACCTCGCTCCCAGAAGTTCTCTGCCCTAACACTAGCTGACAAATCATACATGGTGGAAAACGGCGCCGATTTAAGTGAGCCCAAGCAAGATTAATTCCACCATTGCAATATACGCTATTTGCAATGCTATTTCACGAAATAATCGGGAGTTGACAAAAAACGATGTTGATTTGGAGCTTAACTTTGCATCGGTTAATTCCAAAGAAGAATGATAAATGGTGATCTGTGTCGATTAATCTTTGGTTAATTCTGTGTATGTCAACAAACGAGCAGTCGCATTAAAATGCATGCACGCTATCTGACAACTTTCACTGTCAAAGTATTAACTACGTTTTGTTTCGCTAATCCAAGTTCTACACAAGCTTCAAGGGGCCACATGTTAATTTAACTATACCAGTTTTTACCACGCCATGCTTCGATTGTCGAAAGTAATAGAACCAGAGGGGGTCGTCCCAAAACAAGCTTTTTGTGACGAGCCCCTGGGAATAGAACTGCCGAAATTACGAGACGCTTCTGTCGATTCAACCTTGGCGTAGGTTGGTGTGGTCCAACAGTTTTTCGTGTGAGTTATGTGGTTTATTTCAAACACAAGTGGGGCTAAAACAAACACTCGTCTTATTACTTTTTTTATACTAATTAAAAAAAAAATTAAACGTGTTAATTCAATATTTCACAATTATTTTGTTAGTTTGGCTGTTGGGCAGCTGAATTTGGATGGCTTGCCTGCGTTACTTGTTGTTGCCTAGCAACCAGTAGGCGAGAATGTGAATGATGCGTTGTGTTGCGAACCTGTTTTTTTTTTTAATATTTCTACTGGAGTTAAAATTTTCTCACTTCGCACTATGTTATGAGAGGAACCATAAATTATCTATCTTCAATGTTAAAATTATTTTATATTTTGCGTAGTCATAACAACTAGGGATCGGCCGATACGACTTTTTACCGATACGATACGATACCGATACAGATGTCGATACCGATAATAATAACAAATCAAGACTAAAAGTTTATATTTTGTACAAACAATGCAACTTCGGTTTCTGGTTTTGCTTGGGTTTCAACTGTTGAGATTTTCCAAAAAGTTGTGTGCAGCAATAACAGCATTTTTACTCTTATTCTTACTTATGGCTTCAGTACATTCATTTTCTTAGTTAGATTTCAGTTGGTTGTTGTAAAACTTACAGCAGCAGAACCAACAAGTGCTACATTTTCATTCCAAACTGAGCAAATGGCTTTGCTTTTCTCACTTGGTTGTTGCTTTTGCTGCACTTGGTGTCAGTTTTGCAGGGAAGACGGTTGCATTTCTTGGCATAACAAATATCTGTATCGGAAGCCTTATAGTGATCCGATACCGATATAGCAAAAATACCGATAAATACAGATTATACCGATACCAATATAAATATCGGACTATCCCTAATAACAACGTCTCGAAACGAGATCGTATCACATCATTCCCATTGAATTCAATGCAAATACATGGATGTGCTTTATCGTCGCCAAAGTCTAGATGCCTGACCCAAGCTCGTAATATAGCACTGCCAAACCATACGAAATACATATAGAAGCATCCTTGGCCCAAGTGAATAGCAACCAGTATTCGGAGCTAATTCGCACATTTTTTATCAATGAATCGACTTTATCGTAATATGTAATATTTCGCTCGATCGGTCATAGGTGTTAACATGTTTTTGAACAACCTCAGATCAACTACCGTACTCATTTGAACGAGCGTTCACGCGGGTTTGCCTACTAACCATAATGCAGGAAGCCGGAGAAACGTCTTCAAGTTCATCTTCCCGTGAACGCTCGCAATGAGAAGTCGATTCATTGTTGAAAAATGTGCGAATTAGCTCTGAATACTGGTAGCTGCTCACTTGAGCTCATTTGAATCGGTGCCGTTTTCCGCCATGTTTGATTTGCCAGCTAGTATGAGAGCAGAGAACTTCTGGGAGCGAGGTTACGTGATCCGAATGACGCCGGAGATCCGAAGACGCCTGGGATCCAGCAGGCCCGTGTAAAAAAAGTTATTTGCGTCCCGCTACGACATGTTACCCGCTTGCGATAAACACGCCCTCCGTGAAGACGGGCGAATACAGTCGTATATTTAAATTGTCCAAATGTCCGTACCAGTCGGCCGGATGGATTAAAGCGTTCAATTTGATTTCCTTGATCTTGTCAATCAATAAATCCACACTCAATTCGCCATTGTTCTCCATTTTGCGAGCTTGTGTTTTGTCTTTAACTGTTTCCATTCTTAAAAAGCGTTAAAAAAAATACAAATTGCTAGAGAGTATTGCAGTTGCGCGCTGACTCAAAGAGGAAATCTGGTCGTCTGCGCAGACAGCGTGCGTTGCTAAGGACGCCTCTGCTCTTTCTCCTCCTAGCGGCCGTTGCTAGGAGCACGCGTTGCTAGGCAACGCTTCATCTGCGGAGATCTGTCCTATAGAGCGAGAGCCAGTTTTATTCCTATTGCTGTCATGCCAAGTAGCAAGGGACTGCCCGTGTTTTCCGATGGAGAAAAAGAACAAGAATTCCAGAAGATGGCTGCGGAATTAGCAAGGAAAACTTGGGAGAGGAAATCTATTGCAAGGGCTTCAGCATAAGGCGTGGCGGACGGTACGGTTCGATCGTCATTGAACCGAGAGACGATAACGGCAGGCTAAGAAGCAAAGAAGCGAACGAGGAAAAAAAAAAGACCATCATGCCAGGAAACTGGCAAGACAAAGGCGGGCGTACATCCCCCTTTAACCTGCACGCTAAAGAAGCCCTTTCAATAGGCAAAAACAGCCATTTTCAGGGCTACCAATCAGTACGAAAGAGAACCAATATTCATCTGTTTTTTTATGCACAAAGCTAGCGATGAGATGCTAGATTAAAATTATAATAATAACCTTCCTACCTTGCACGCTATGCCCATTCCCATCCCACCCAAACCTACCCCCAAACCGCAAAATAAACACCCGCCACTGCCATCCCACTCCTTCCCAAAACCCCAGCCATTCCTGCCAATAGGCCAAAAACCCGAAACACATCCCCTAGTCGCGCAAACGTTCCCCCCGTCCCACTTCCAAAGAAGCCAGCATTGCCCCGCCACTAAATTTGGACCCGACTACAAAACTGGCTCAACCGTGCCTTCCCAGACTTTACTCACCCCCTCCTCCCAAATAAGAGAACAGATGGCCCATCGCCTCGCCACAAAGTTTCGAGCATTTTTTAAAATTATTAATTATTATTTTTATTCGACGTCCGGGAGGGAGCAGCCCTGCACTGCAGCGAAGCCGACCCGCCTTAGCATCCAGGGGACAGCGTAACTCAAGCCTATACTAACTTCGACTTGCCACCACGACTCACCTAATGCACCTACGGCCACCAAAATCGATACACACACCTGTACCACCCACCCATACTCCCCTACCCCCCTCCCATACCTACAGGACGCCCAGGGGACCCCTGGGGAGCATGGCTGCCTGGCCAGAAGCCGGGAGACACTACTCAAGACTCACGCGAGTGTGTCGCCTGCCAAGATAAAACGATAACATCCAGATAATATGTATATATGAGCATGGCGACCACTACACACGTTGTGTCTTTACAGCAAAGGGAGCTTGGCTGTTTTCAGGCATGTGAGGATAAATAACAATTCGACAGAAAATGCTGAAACTTGTTTGATCGGGAGACTTTGGTCGCCTAACAACATAAAAGTCACTGTTAGACCCATAGCTTAACGTTTTCTTGTTGAAAAAAAGACGTGAATAACGTTGATATTTGCCTAACTCTTAGTACTAACGCTTTTTTTTTTTATCACGAAAATAGATTCTTCCATGCGGTAAATAAAGCTGGGTCTTAGCTCATTTTACAGGTATTACTCTGGAGATGAACCCTTTTCATATGGACTTTTCTAATTGGTCAAGTGGTTCAGGGGTTAGGGAGCTCCAAAGGTCCAAATTGATTGTTTTACATTGTTTTAAACATTGTTTTTATGCAACAATGCCAAACTGACAAAGAAATTCATGCGTTTGCAAGGAGATACTGCAATACTAATAAAAATGCTAATCAAATGAAAAAAGATGACTGCTGTCCTCAAAATCTAACGAAACCAGAAAAA
The DNA here is from genome assembly GCA_023313725.1 of Lithobius niger. Taxonomy (NCBI): domain Eukaryota; kingdom Metazoa; phylum Arthropoda; class Chilopoda; order Lithobiomorpha; family Lithobiidae; genus Lithobius; species Lithobius niger. Next base: position 17,956 of record JAHWFP010013542.1, read on the forward strand.
AAAGAAGGAAAAGAAATGGACCAGAAAACTAGATTGGCATTTCAAAATGGATTTCATCAATTTGAACCAAAAATTACTGATATCTACCCCAAAACAAAACTTGTTAAGGATTCCCGCAAAGCTTTTTGGCCGTGTGAAATCGTGATATCAAACGCCAAGCTCTTTCGCCAAGCTAACCCCACCGACTAATACTTTAAACGTTCAATGAAATAATTGAAAATTGCGCAGTAAGCAATTTTCATATATTTCATTTAACCTTCGAACTATTACTCGGTGGGATTAGATTGGAAAAGAGCTTCGCGTTTGATATCACGACTTCACACGGCCGAAAAGCTTGACGGGAATCCTTAACAAGTTTTGTTTTGGGGTAGATCAAGACACACGTTAGTGTGTCGCCCACCAGTATCGTAAGAACGCGATTTAGTTGTCCCCTCGATCCAGCCATGGAAGTGACGTCATTACCCCCACTTCCGGTCACGTGATCAAAGTGGGGACGTCACTTCCGGTTTCCGTCAATCTGGAGAATGGCCGGAAAGTGCTTTTTGCTACTTTTTTTACGTTCTCAATCTTTAGGATGGTGAAAAAGTGCCTTTTGCTACTTTTTTTTCCGTCAATTTGGAGGAGGGTAGCCCCCACTTTTTTAGTTTTCATCAATCTGGAGGATTGATTCCTTTTGCTACTTTTTTGCATCCTTTTGCTACCTCAGTGACCAGCACTTATGACGTGAGCCTAATGACCTCACTTCCGGTCACGTGATCAAAGTGGGGGTAATGATGTCACTTCCGGTTTTCATCAATCTGCAGAAAAGTGCTTTTTGTTACCTTTTTTTTTGTTTTCGTCAATCTGGAGGATAGTGGGAAAGTGCCTTTTGCTACTTTTTTTCCGTTTTCATCGATCTGGAGGATAGTGGAAAAGTGTCTTTTGCTACTTTTTTTTCCGACAATCTGAGAAGGGTGGAAAGTGACATCATTTCTCCCACTTTATCATTTTCGTCGATCTGGAGGATGGTGGGAAAGTGACTTTTGTTACCTTTTTGTATCCTTTTAATACCTTGATGTCATTACCTCACTTTTGACGTCACATTGAGCCTAATGACGTCACTTCCGGTCATGTCATCAAAGTGGGGATGTCACTTCCGGTTTTTTTGTCAATCAGGTGGAAAAGTGTCTTTTGATACCTTTTTTGATTGATACTGCTATTGGTTTCCCCAATTGAACTGCCAAGTCTATTTTTTATACCCTTTTTTCGAATTATTTTGACTCGGGGTTTTTTTTTAAATATTCAACCAGGGAGTAAGCCTCTCCACCAGCGTCAAAGTTGCAGTTATAGGAGAGGTGGGATGGGGGTGGGATTGGGAAGGGAAAAGGGGTTGGGAAGGAAAGGGAATAACCACCTTGGGTGCCAGGGATCCCCGATGGCATTGCCGGTCTCTCATTTCTTAAAGCGAGCGGCTTTTTCTCGTCCTAGCGGCTTTTTTCTCCAATCTGGCTTTCTTTTCCTCCTTAGTCTCTCGTTCTTGAGCCTTCCTCATACTAGCGGCTTCTTTATCCAGTCTAGCTTTCTTTTCCTCTTCAGTCTCTCGTTCTTGAGCCTTCCTCTTACTAGCGGCTTTTTTCTCTAATCTCGCCTTTTTCTGCACCATACATATTGGCCCGTCTTTCCCTATCCAACATTCTTCGTCTAGCTTTTTCTTTTACCTTCCACGCCGCGAGATCGTTCAGCTTTATCCTGCGGTTCTCTAGCACCGCGGATCGACGCACCGATATAACGCGTTCCTCCTCTCGTTTAGCATCGTTCAACTCCTCCTTCTCTTTCGAGATGAACGCTAAACTCGCTCTCTCCTCCTCTCCCTCGTCGGTCATGATGTCTACATCGGAGTCGAAGTCGTCTTCGTACTCTCGCCACGTGCCAGAATCTCGATGACCGATAGCTAGCGTATCTTTCCCATTGTTTAAGATAAAACGTTTGTCATCGTAAGCCGAGAGGAGGGATTTTGTCACTTTCACCGTGCTTAGTTCGTGTTTCGAGCTGGCGATTTTAGTCCAGGTTCCTTTCGGTGCAGGAACTGGCATTCTTAGGGCGGATTCGTAATCGTCAAGTCCAAGTGTTATTTCACGAACGATGTCTGGATGCCCTTAGCCTTCATGGAAGTCTTCGTTTTCTGCGCTCTAATGGCGTACATTTTGGATCGTAAACCCACGAATTCTATGATGGGAACGCCGACCATCTCGTCCTTCATCTTCCCCAGGACCTGTTTGTTCGCCTCGGAGTACAAAGGATGATCTCTCGAATAATTGCTGGTAGCGAAACGTTCACGGTCTCGCTTCATATCCTCGTACACATCGTCCGTTTCCATTTCGTAGCAGAGGCTGTCGGTGTCGGTAAACAGGAGTTTGGCACAGTCCTCGTACGTGGGTTTAACATATTCGTAGTGGTAGCGGAACATGGCCAGTTTTGACAGTTCCAGAATACTGAATCCCGAGTACGTCGGTAGATCGCAACAGACGCTCCTGACTCTGCGGTTGATCTGCTCTAAATGTTCGTTAAGGATTTTGAACGAATCCGCGTGAGGTTGGGAGGTGTACTTGACCGCCTTCTTGGGATCGGTGCACAGTTTCACGTTGACTCGCTTCTGCTTATTTTCCATCGTCTTGCCAAATACCGAGTTGTTTAACAGTTTAAAATAATCCTTTTCAAAGGGTGCGGTCGATTGCTGCCTTTTCTCCGTATTGAAATTTATGTATCCCTCCATCCAGGGTTTCTGGTTGAAGCTCAGTACTTTTCGGATGCGGCGAAGAATCAATCCGTGATGCAGATAGAACTTCACATTTTGGTAGTGAACGACGTAGTTCTTTTTGTGCAGGAGATTCGGCACGAGTTTGGTTGAAGGTTTGATGTCGTGATTGATGTCTTCCGCTAGTTTTCGGGTAAAGGGTGAAACGAGGTCTTCCCCGATCTCGAGCTTCTCGGGAGCTAGGGGATAGTCGTTATGCGAGTTGTGAAGCTCCGCTGGGGATTCAAGGTCGACTTGGAGTATATATCCCACATCCGCATCGTCCGGCACGGTGTCAACGTCCAAGGTCCGAATTTCTTCCTTGGTCAATTAGCGGAATCCGTCGTAGGGGAGACGAGCTCTCATAGCAAAACCGTACAAGTTAGTCATATCCAAGTAAATTATGTAAATGGAGGGTTTGCCGGGATTGAAATTGGCCAGATGTTTGTTGTTCGCCTTTGAATATCTCTTGCAAATAAACTACACGCCGCCTCTGATGCCGGAAGTTATCATGTTGTGTTTTCCCGAGTGTAAAAACAACTCCAACTTGGATTCCTGCATTCTCAACAGTGCCGCCCAACTAAATCCCGGAGTAGAGATATAGTAACAGGGATCCAACTTGTTGGCGAGGCATATTTTCCTGAAATCTTCGAAGATGTCCGCGAGTAGGAAAACGTCGGTCATCTGGTAGATTTCGTGATAGGTGCCGAATTTCTTTACTTTCATCTTGAGCCACAGGTCGAGCACTCTCACGTACTCCTCACCCGCCAACTCTCCGTCCTTCAGTTGAGAGAAAAAGCATTTTCGAGAGGGCAACTCTTCTTTTTCGAAGACGGACATGTCGGTAACGTACTCGTAGGGGTAAACGCCCTTCCGGGTCAGCAGATCTACAGTGCTGTCTCGCGCGGTTTCTTCGACGAACCAAGAGGATTTTAAACCAGAGTCCAAAGGCGCCTCGAGAATCGGGAAGCTCCTGCAGTGTTTGACCAAAGTATCCAGCGAAGCTTTAGGGAATGCACGCTGTCTATGAATCGAAGGCTTATCCCGCTGTTTAACCTCTTGATCGTCATATTCTGAAAACGCTCGGCATTCCGACCGATAACGTCTAGCTGACCCTTAAACATGTGCACTGCGGGTATGAGAAGATGCATGTCGTACCCTTCTAGACCGTGGAATACGACAGGGATGGTTCTTTTTTCTCGAGTGTTGAGATTACTTTTGGAGTGAGCCGGTCCTCTATATTTTCCGCTAATATGACAGTGATCTCTGACTTTAGTGTTGGGGTCGCCTTTCGAAACCAAAAAGGGGAAGGGTTTTCCGCAATAGTTACAGAGTTTGGCTTTTTCGTAACTGACCTGTTCGGCTGGGGAAAGATTGAGGGGTAGTATCCTTTTCAACAACTCGTTATAATGTCGCACTTCTTTCTTCATGTGTTTATAAAAAAAACTTCCACTGCATCTTCTCCCAAGTAGTAATCTTGATTAACGATCTCCCCGATCTGACCGATCACGACATAACCGAAGCTGCAAGGTGCGTGTCGATGAATTCGGGTGGTCGAGCTCCCGGTGGTCGAGGTCCGGTGTGGATGGGCAGGAGTAAACACTCGAAGTCGGCATAGATGATCCTAGGAAAGGGGTTTTGACGGTTAAAATGTCGAAACTCAAGAAAGTTGTCTCCTCGATCTTTAAAGTGGAGAGCTTGCGCAGGATCGATTTTAACGCATTCGTTTCGGTGAACTAAAAGCATCCACTCCATTCCAAATCCTGCGAAACAGTTTCGGCAATAGTATTTGGCGTAAGTCCCCCGAGCCTCGTTAACGTAAAAACGTAGCAATGTCCGTAATGCCGCAGTAATGGGTGTTGTCCACGTCACTCAACGAGAGAAAGTCGATGGGTAGTCCGTCGTAGTTCTTGGAAACTCTCAGCAGGTACAATCCCTCGTCATTGTTAAAACCAACGATGGTGATCGAAAGATCGTTCAGCTTTTCAAACTTTTCAATTTCCTCGAACTTGGTCGGGTAAGAGAGAGAGCTAGTGTCGAGCATGTCTTCGAGCTCTTCGTCATCTTCGGGGTTAGTGCTGTCTAACCCCAAACCCGACGATAGCGTAGAGTATAGAAAACATTTTGAATCGTTTAGATTTTGAACGTTTACCACTGATTTTGCCTTGGCCTCGAGTTTTCTAGGAGTGGAATATACGACGAAGCTCGCATCGGTTGATACTCCGCCACTCTAATGATCAAGTTGGTGATTCGTTTTATAGCCCAGCCACTTCCTTCCCTGGCATAAACGTCGATGGATTCTTGAATTTTACGGAATGCTTCGTCCAATACAGCGGGAATATCGTTTGGGTTGTATAATTCCGAATATCTGGAGCAAAAACCAGTCTCCGAATGTCTCGTTTCTAAAAAATTCGATTCCCAAACAAAGCTGCACCTTACAATTAACCATCTGCTCCAGACATAATTACTAGCAGATTTTGCAAAGCCATGCGTGCAGACAGGAAGAAGTGAAGTGGATCACCGAATTCTTCCGACAGTGGCATTTCGTATCTTCGGTGACAAAGTCCATGCGTTCGTGAAAGGCAGTGATTGTTGAGATAATCGGGTAAATCGTCTACGAAACAAGCGCATTCTTCCCAGTCAGAGGGGTGATTCAAACGAGGATGGTTTCACAGCAGATGCTGTGTACAGAAAGTTTCTCGGCAATAAATGCAGGTGAAAACGGTTTTAATTTCCATTTCTGAAACGAGAAATCTTTTTTTTTAATAACGAGGAATAAAAATGTACGGTACAACTTCAAATTTTTATAATTTTTTTTAAAGAAATATTGAGGAACAAAAATGTTCTATCTTTTTTTTATATTGAGGAACAAAAAGTTGGAAGGATAAGAAAAAATTTCTTGAACCGTTTACGAGTGCCATTTCATTTTAGACTGATAATATCCAGCTATTAGAAGTTAGAGTGCTGAAGAGGATAAACTGCTAATATTATCCGTCCAACTATTAAATTTTGAATCATATCCCTTCCACTTAACGAAGTAGATCATTTTTCCATCTGTGTCTTTCTTTCATCTTAATACTTTCTCCACTAAAAATAAATCGGGAACGAGAGTTTTTTGAATTTCTTGTTCGTAAAAGCCTCCGAGCACCGGTTCGTTCAATTCGTCTTTTAATAGATAGGTAACGGGTTCGGTTTTTTGTACTTTACGGATCGTGAAAACTTCGTTAGTAAAATTTTGTAAATAACCTTTATCAAAAATTTTCTTAACTTCAGAAATTCTGACTTAGTTTCCTACGACAAATTTAGGTTTTTGCAGCGATTGTTTCGGTTTAATTTTCAGTGACGATTCGTGACGTCTGGTTACTTCCCTCGGCTTTAATTTAGTTGTGGAGTGAACCGTGTCATTGTACCGTGAAACTAACTCATCAATAATGTGTATCCATTGGTAGTTCCCCTGCTTGGTGAATCGTTTCCACATGTGAGTTTTCAGCGTTCTGTTGAAACGTTCTACAACGCTCGCTTTCTTCTCAGAGTGGGTAGAGTACAGGTTGATGTTGTGACGTTTAAGGAGCGCTTTTAAAGTTTTTATTGTAGAATTCACTACCTAAATCAACTTGTAAATTTTTAGGGGGTGTCGTTCCTTCGAGAATATTCTTAAAAACTACTGCAACGACTACACCTGATTTTGATTTAAGGGGAATGGCCCAAGAAAACTTGGACATGACGTTAATGCAAGTCAGTAGGTAATTAAATCCTTTAATCCTTTTTTTTTCTTCCTATTCTGAACTTGGGCTTCATCCCCATGATTTTTTTAACAATCGCAGCGGTTAATTTTTCTCTCCAAGAGGTCGAAGGATCCTTACGTACTTTTCAAGCTTTAGACAAAAGAATTTCATCGGCGACGTGTCATTCGTTTAAATTTGCACTTTTTGAGTAGGCAATGTCGTGTTCTTTACACGCCTCATCCAGTTTATTTATTCCAGGATCCCCTCTAGCTAATCTCTGATTTAGTTTTGTTCGTGGTCTGCAATATTGATATCCGGATAAAAGTACTTTACCGGTAAATGGTCTACGATTTTATTTACGATTCCTTTCCCAGACTTGATAAAGGAAGCTCTTTTCGTTCCGCGGCGAATAAAGAATACGTCGACGTGAAGCTTCTCGTCTTAAACGAAGTGGAAACCAAACTCGGTTACGCTTTGAAGGAAGGTTCCGATGGACTGCTCGATTCAAAAAGTAAGCGAATCAAGGACCTTGCATCACCCACACAATCTAAGGATGCCGCGAATAAAGAATACGTCGACGCGAAACTTCTAGGTATAGACGAATTAGAAACCAAACTTGACAATGCCTTGATCATGGACTCTCGCGACAAATTCAACGCAAAAAATAAACGAATCAGTAACCCGGCGAGCCCCGAAAGCCCTTCGGAAGCTGTTAATAGAGACTATTTCTTCGAGGTTATTAGAGATGCCTACGAAATAGACAAACTTCAAACGACGTTGAACGAGGACGAGGATGGGGTACTCGATGCAAAACATAGACGAATCAAATTTACGCTCCCCCAACCGCGGAACACGACGTGGCTACTAAGGGTTACGTCGATTGTCGAATGGTCTCTTTAAACGTAGAAAAAAACTCATACCAGATGCGGAGGAAGCCAAGAATCATTTTGAAAACGTCGGTTTTGTGAGGGAAAGATATATAAATCCACGTATCGACTGTATAGCTAGTTTTCATGGAACCAGTCCTTACCCTAAAGGTCACTTTTTCACGTGTAACAATAACTATCCTCGCCAATACTACTTATCAACATCCGGTTGGTATATCCTGGGAATGAGTATAGGAACTAGCGGAGACTATATATCTAGTTCAGACCCTCCAGATATAAAGATACGGTGTTTAATAACCAAGTTTTTTGATTTGTCGGAAAGTGTACCCGAAGACAAAGGATTTACTTCATCAACTCTAAGTATAACGGAAATACCGATCATCGTGCGCGATGGTCACGTGATTTATATAATGGCTGATACGGCAAGCACGGAGGATAAAGATTACCAGATAGATATATATACCTAACCAAGACTCGTTGTATAACATGGTCAAAGCAGAGAGCATATACCAATCCATACGAAGTGCAATGGGGATAACCGAGTTAAAGAGCTAACCGTCTTAAAATATCTTCGTAATCATATCCCTTGCACGAGAAACTTAGAAAAAATAAACAGAAATGACCGCACAATGTTTGATAAAAATGTTGCACCCTGTCGTAATTGTATTTAACGGGACCCAATTACTCCGAAATGGATGTCGGTGGCTCGAGGTTCCGAAACTGTCGAAATAACAGGGTATGTAAGTAACGGTTGAGTAAGCCACCCAAGGACTTCCGTTTCCATCATGAAAATTTTCGAGTAACGATGCCGCATTCGCCACGAGGTTTAGGTTTTAACGGCAGACGATCCTTGCTAAAAGTACCTCTATATTTAGGAATATTCAAATTTTGACTAATCTGTTTAAATTGAGATTCCTTAACGGTTTAGTAAAATCGATCAGACCTTCACTGGCCTTAGAAAGAGCCCTCTGCCACGATTCGCTTTTCTTTTCTTTTTACGTTTTAACCCCGAACCCTCCATCTTCTTGTTATGTCTCACCATTTCTTCCATCACCTTAGCTTCGTTCTGGCTCTTTTTAACTGCAACGACGATACCGGCGGCACCTCCGGCTAGACCACCTACACCGTCTAAGATGGGTCCGAGCAATGTCAACAATGGTAAAAACCCACCTCGTTTCGCGATCTTTTTTCTTTTCACCCCGCTCCGTTTTTTTTTCCAATTTTATTTGTTTTCGTTTTTTGTTTCGCCATCTCCCTTTTATTAATAAATCACTTCGACTTTGCCTTTATCCAATTTCAAACTCATTT
>JAHWFP010013542.1:31648-43694 GCA_023313725.1 Lithobius niger
AAAAAATTGATTGTTAATGATAAAAAGGCGGCTCACTAGCAGACATGTGTCTGTTAACTGTAAGCAACTGAATGCTTATTTTGGCATGTTGAAGATATATTCCAATGCGACAGAAATGTTTAAAATTGTGGAAAATGTAAGGGGAAGGGCCAGAGATTAAGAAAAACCAAAATTTAAAGGATGAGTGTCCACCAGTCATAGAGAAAAAGATGCGTCAATAACGTTGTTTTTATGTTACTGTCCTAGCTAGCTAATAAGATTTTTCCCATGTTAAATACCATAGACTTTTTTCTCATGGCTATAGTGCAAAATTGAGAAGGCTTACGTACCTGAACCTTTGTACACGGATGCATGATGATCTGAGGATGGTTCTTTTGTTGGCTTGGGGGTTGTAGGGGTCAGGACAAATGCGTGGGAAGGTTTTGAAAAATAACGTCGGCGAATTTAAATTTCGTTTCTTTTCCAAGTTGCCACCAAAGATTTTAAGCAACAATGGCTTGAACAATCAAGACTGGTCCTTAGATTTATTGTAAAAGCCTGGACGAACTAAAAACTGAACTGTAACGTAGGACAAAACAAAGAAACACCAACGTTGCCGTGAATTGCGTAAGAATAAAGGAATGCACGTTAGATGATGGTTACGCAACAATACGAGCATACACGAGCTAATGGGTTTTTTGTTAATAACAGTAGGGTACTAACGCGATATTCGGTTACACATATATACCCCCACTTCCGGTCACGTGATAAAAGTTGGGGTAATGATGCACTTCCGATCATCTGTTGAAAAGTGGGGTGTCACTTCCATTTTTCGTCATTCTGGAGGACTGTGGAAAAGTGCTTTTTACTATCTGTTTTCCGGCTTTCGTTGATCTGGAGGATGGTGGGAAAATACTTTTTGCTTCCTCGTATGATGTCACTTCCGGTCACGTGATCAAAGTGGGGTAATGATGCACTTCCGATCAATTGTTGAAAAGTGGGGTGTCACTTCCATTTTTTGTTAATCTGGAGGACGGTGGGAAAGTGCTTTTAACTATCTGTTTTCTGGCTTTCGTCGATCTGGAGGACGGTAGGAAAGTACTTTTTGCTTCCTCCTATGACGTCACTTCCGGTCACGTGATCAAAGTGGGGGTAATGATGCACTTCCGAACATCTGTTGAAAAGTGGGGTGTCACTTCCATTTTTTGTTAATCTGGAGGACGGTGGAAAAGTGCCTTTTAACTATCTGTTTTCCGGCTTTCGTCGATCTGGAGGACGGTAGGAAAATACTTTTTGCTTCCTCCTATGATGTCACTTCCGGTCACGTGATCAACGTGGGGGTAATGATGCGCTTCCGGTCTTATGATGAAAAGTGGGGGCGTCAGTTCCGGTTTTTTCGTCAATCTGTCGGAGGATAGGAAAGTGCCATTTGCCACCTTTTTTCATTCTTCATCAATATGGAGGTGGGTGGGAAAGTACTTTTGCTATCTTCTATGACGATACTTCCGATCACGTGATCAAAATGGGGGTAATGACCCCACTTCCGGTCATGTGATGAAAGTTGGGACATCACTTCAGGTTTTCATCAATGTGGAGGAGGGTGCCTTTTGCTACCTTTTTTCGTGATGTGGAGGATGGTGGGAAAGTGTTTTTTTTTTCTTTTTTGTGGAGAGGATCGCGCGTAGGGTACAGCCTGCGAACCCACATTCCGAACCGCTTCGCTCTAACACCGATAGTTCTCGAGTTATCAGGGTGGGCCAACTTGCCGAAATTCGAGGTATCCGATTTCCGGGGTGGGCTACATGTAGGGCACGGCCCAGGGAAGCCAAATCCCGGACGGTTTTGCTCTAGGGACCGACGGTTCCCAAGTTGGGGGCATATTTTGGATTTTTGAACTGTGTTAATTTATTTTTTTCGGGGGCCAAAATATTTTTGGCCGGGCCAACTGATAGGTGAGGCCAAGTGCGGGCGGGATATCATTCGTGGGGGCCAAATTTCGCTCCGTTTTGCTCTAGGTCCAACGGTTACCGAATTATGGGCATTTTAAATAATTTCGGAAATTGAAACTGAAACCTGGGGGACCATCTTAGAAAAATGGCGCCATTTCTGGTTCCGGGCCAAAATGGTGGCACTTCCGTTTCTGCTTCTGGTTACCATGACAACCACCCACTTGGAAAATGGCGGCACTTCCTCCGGTTTGCATTGGGGTGACCATCTTGTCTGTCCTCTGAGTCTACCAAATCGCATTTTCCTACTACTCACTTCCTGTTATGACATCACTTCCTGTTGTGACATCACTTCCTATTATGACATCACTTCCTATATGACGTCACTTCCTGGTGCAATACATCATGGGTAATAATTTTCCGTATATAAGGAGAGATCCAAGGAAAAAAATTCAGTCCAGATGTAGTTCTGGACTCGAACACACGACCTCCCAGCCTTGTTGCGGTTGGGCAGAGCTAGATGCACCATATCATATGTGCAACTTCTAATATGGCGCATATAGCCCTGCCCAACTGCGCCAAGGCTGGGAGGCCGTGTGTTTAAGTCCAGAACTGCATCTGGACGGAATTTTCTTCATTGGATCTTTCTTTATATTTCCCATGATGCATCACATCAATAAAGTTGGCACAGTTTCAAGAATTAAAAAAATTGGCGCAGTTCCAAAATAAAAAAGCGAGATCAGACGAGGAAAATTCAGTCCAGATGCAGTTCTGGACTCGAACACACGGCCTCCCAACCCTGGTGCAGTTGGGCAGGGCTACATGCACTATATGAGTAGGGAATCTCCACTACTGGCTCCCCTCTCGGGTAGTAGTAACTCCCCTCTAGGGTGGCAGTAACTCCCCCTTATGGGTTGGTAGTAACTCCTCGTTTGGGTGGTAGTAACTCCCCGTGTAGGGTCCAGAAATAAAATTTTTTTAATTTCCATTTTTTTTTTTGGTCCTTTGTAAGGAATAAAATTTTTTTTAATGTGTGTCTGCTAAATTCTAATTCGTCTTTTTTTGGAGCTCCAATTTATTTCCTCATTTTTTCGTCGTGTTTTTTTTTTGGAAAATTATTTCGTATATAATAAAAGAATAATAATAAAAGGAATGAACGATTTTTTTTTCAAGAAAAAGAAAATGAATTCAAAATCATCATTTACGTGTGCATACTGTGGAAAGGTCTAAGCAACTCAGCAAGATTTGATCCATCATCTTCCCAACCATCGATCCGATCTTCGACCAGAGTGTTTACTCTTCGAAAACGAGTTAAAAGATATTGAAGGTGAAGTAAGGTACAAGTTGGTACATGATGACTACACCGAATTTATTTCCGCAAAATTGAATGTCTCTATTCATCTCGAGTGCTCAATATACTATATTGTCCGCTCAAACATCTTATCACAACTTGCTTGGATCAACTGACCAGTTGTAAATTTCAATTGTGTTTAGAGGCAGATTTTACCAGGGATTCCGAAACCGTGCGAGCCTATTTCTTGTCTCTCTATTACAGCCATTTACATTGAATCTGATGTGTCGGAAATCTTGGAGGATGCTTGCAAAACAACAGTCAGTTGAAACTTTCGAAGAAAGAGGCAGTGGTTGGCGCTTTTTGAAAGTTTGGGGTATCACCGTATAAGTGGCAAAAATCTATCCTTTTCGTCCTAGTTCTTTCTTACCCTTGCCAAGTGCGTTACGCAAGAAAAGCAAAGTTATAGTGAATGTGGAAAATTCTGACAAAAAGTGCAAAAAGTGTTTTAGCCGCTAAAATAAAGTGCTACGAAACCGAGGTTAAATATTATGAACCATTTTTAAATACTGTAGACCATTCCATGTTGAAGTTCCCCGTGACTCTACGACAAATTAATTTCTTTGAACGAGCCAACAATTTGTCCATTAACCTAATTTCGTACAAGGGTTCGATAGGATTTCATCCGGCGAGAGTGAATAAAAACATGGAAGGAGAAGTAATTAACTTGTTACTAATAGCCGACGAAACAGAAATAGTCATTACTGCAGCATCCTCGATATTGATAGGCTACTCCGATTTCAAGGTGCTGGAACACATAGAAAATTTTACTGTCGTAACTGCTTCGCGGTTTTTACTAAAGAACGATCCATGATGGAGCACGTCGGCAAATGTGTGAGACTGAATAAGGAGCAAATACTTACTTTCCTATCACCTGGTAATAACACGTTAAAATTCCAACACTATGACAGACGTAATCCTCATACATGGATAATTTACACAGATTTCGAATGTATGCTCAGACCCATACAAACTAGTAGCGTTGATCCATCTTTGAGTTCGTCTACTAAAGTCAGTTTGCATTCATCTAGTAGTTTTGGATATGTGGTTATTGGCCCAGAAAATGAAATCGTGAGTAAAAAATTCTACCTCGGTGAGGATGCGGTGGATAAGTTTTACGAATGTATGAATATCGAAATTAACAAGTTTGCCAGTATTCTATCGCGACCAAAACCTCTGATGATGAGTATTGAAGATGAAATTCAGTTCTTGAAAGCTGATACTTGCTACTACTGCAACAAAGTCATGCTTACAAATAATCTCTCATTGAAGAAAGTGAGAGATAATTGCCACTTCACGGGAAAGTTCAGAGGTGCTTCTCACGTAAAATGCAATCTGATGCAAGGAGCATAAATACTATCCCGATCGTCTTCCATAATTTAGATGGCTACGATATGCATCTACTGATTTCTGCGGCAAAAACTTCCCTTCGGGAGTGGACGTTCTTGCTAGAAACACCAAGCGTTACATGAGTATGACTATTACGAGATACTTTTGCTTCAATGATAAGATATTTTCGGTAAGGTTGCGTTTTTTAGACAGTTATAATTTCCTATCTTCGTCGCTGGAAACTTTGGCTAAAAACCACAAGAAAGATCGACCCTTCAACATCTTAAAAACTGCTCTTGAATCCGTAGATTGGTTCGAGTCGGGAGAGGTCACGGATTTATTGATGCAAAAAGGCCACTATCCATACGAGTACGTGCAGTCTATGGATGTTTTTAAAGGACGGAAATTACATCCTAAAGAGGCGTTCTTCTCTACTCTAAAAGGTGAAGGCATCACTGATACAGAGTATGATCATGCAACGTCTGTTTGGAATTTGCTGAACGAGAAGGTTTTTAAAAATTATCATCGTGTATATCAGATGAACGATGTGTATCTTCTAGCCGACATTTTTCAGACTTTCAGGGAAACTAGTTTGCTCAATGACGGCATATATCCGTGCTACTATGTGTCCACACCAAGGTTTAGTTCAGGAGCCGCGTTGAAATAAACCGAAGCCGAACTAGAATTGCTTACCCATGGAAGAAAGAATAACTTTATAACTTCCGGTATCAGAGGCGGAGCAACTTTTGTGTCAAAAAGGCACTCGATCGCCAATAACAAATATCTACCAGACACCTACGACGAGAATCTGACTAGTCTATATCTAGTAGATTTATGTGTGAACAACTTATCCGTACTGGCCATGACGGAATTCCTTCCGTACTATCAATTTAGCTGGTTGACGAGTAAAGAAATTCTCAAATTTTGCTTGGCATCAGTCGAAAAAGATTCGGAATATGGTTATGTATTGGAAGTGAACTTGGACTATCCATCCGAGCTACACAACGATCACAACGATTATTCTTCAGCACCGGAAAAGTTAAAAATAATGCCAAAACTCGCGTCTCCCTTCATGAAAGAAATAGCAGGAAACAAGAAGATAGTTTCTACTTCCAAACTGACGACTAACCTGCTCCCGAAGAAAAACTATATAGTTCTTTACAGAAATTTACAATTCTACTTGAAGCACGGTTTAATTTTGAAAGGTATTCACAGAATTCTAAAATTTCGTCAGAAGCAATGGCTAAAATCTTACATAGAATTTAACACCAAGAAGCGTCAACTCGCAACGACGAAAAATAATTCGGTGTTTGGAAAAACGATGGAAAAAAATCGGGGCGTTTATCCGTGAAGTTGTCCGATAATCCAAAAAAATTTGTCAAGTACAGCACTCTGCCACACGCGGATTCATTCAAGACCCCCAACGAAAATCTCGTACAAGTAAACTTGAGACTTACTCCGGTTTTTGCATCCTCGAAGTTTCCAAACTCACAATGTATGAATTTCACTACGAATTCATGCATCCAAAATATGGAGACCGAGCGCGATTACTTTTCACGGATACCGACAGTCTGTTCTATGAGGTAGAGACTGAAGAATTTTACCGGGACATGGAAATTGAGTCAGCTAGATTCGATACCAGCAATTATGATCCATCGCATCCTCTGTATAGTATTAAAAACAAACAAGTCCTGGGAAAAATAAAAGATGAGACGACTGGCATCCCGGTGAAAGAATTCGTAGGATTGAAAGCAAAAATGTACTCAGTTTTAGTAGGGGAAGAGAGTAATAGAAAGGCTAAAGGGATTAGTAAAGCGTTTATCCAAAAAAGTCTCAGTCACGAAGACTATAAAAAAGCGCCATTTTCTAAACATCGTCGAAAGCCAGTTGGATGCGTATTCAAAGTTAGGATCATCAGCTCGCTACGGTTGAAATTTCAAAATCTTCCGTATCTCCTTACGACGATAAGAGATTCGTGTTGGATGATGGAATAAATACGTTAGTGCACGGTCACTACAGAACGGGTATAGCGCATGATTTTATAGACGGTATAATCGATCTGCTGGAGGATGAAGAAGCTGAAGAGCAAGCTTCGCTGGAGAAAGATGAGGAGGGAGAAGCATCAGCCACTGAAATACCAAAACGAAGCGAAGAAGAAAAAATATTGGCTAATAAGAGGAAGAGAGCCGCGGCTGCTCGTAAGAAACGTGCGATAGAAACTGTCGAACAGAGAAAAGCTAGGTTGGAGAAACGCACGACGGAAACTGTCGAACGGAGAAAAGCTAGGTTGGAGAAAATGGCCACTGCTTTTCGTAAAAAACTTGCAACAGAAACTGTCGAACAGAGAAAATCTCGGTTGGAGAAAATGGCCGCCGCTAAAAGAAGAAAATTAATATTCAGACGAACTGCTAATATGATCTGTTGTACTTAAAAATCAAGTAGAAAGTATTTAAAAAGATAAACTGCTAATGTTTTCAGTCCAGCTATTAAATTTTGAATCATATTCCTTCCACTTAATGAAGTAGAGCATTTTCCCATCTGTATCTTTCTTTCGTCTTAATACTTTCTCCACTAGAAATAAATCGGGGACGAGAGTTTTTGAATTTCTTGTTCGTAGACACCTCCAAGCACCGGTTCGTTCAATTCGTCTTTTAATAGATAAGTAACAGGTTCGGTTTTTTGGACTTAACGGATTGTGAAAACTTCGTTAGTAAAATTTTGTAAATAACGTTTATCAAAATCTTTCTTAACTTTAGAAATTCTGACTTTGTTTCCTACAACAAATTTGGGTTTTTTCAACGATTGTTTCGGTTTAATTTTCAGTGACGATTCGTGACGTCTGGTTACTTCCCTCGGTTTTAATTTAGTTGTGGAGTGAACCGTGTCATTGTACCGTGAAACTAACTAATCAATAATAGTATAAAAGTGTGATTGGGCTGTCGCATCACATCTAAAAAAACCCGGGGGTATACAAACCCAGGGAAAAATGGGGGAGATGTGTAATAGGTTATTGGGTGAAGTACTTCTCAAAAATGTAAATTATATTACAAACAAAAAAAAAGTTAGTTATGGGTTCAAGTTCAATCATTCTAACTGGTGTAGGTGCGGAACTAAGCTGTAACTTGAAAACGCCCATATACCTAAACCCTAAAAAAGTGTATGAAATGGCACTCGTCTCATTGGATACGTATTACAGCAATTTTAACGTGCACGTAGATAATAATGAATTTTCATACACTATAGACAGTGGAACGAACTGGATCAAGGTGCAGGTTATTCCAGGTGCTTACGAAAATTCAGACTTGAATAATTTTATACAGTCTACGTTGGAACAAAGTGGTCACGGAAAAAATGTAATCGTTTTAGAACCAAACCCCAATACCTTAAAAACAAATTTAATTATAAATAATCCGCTCTACGGCGTTTCGTTTCTGGGAGATAACGATTTACGAACTTCAGGGAATTTACATTAAAACTCAGCAATGTTAAAAATCCGTTGATATAATGGGGCACAATACAATTTTCGTTCCTACCAACATAATCGGGTCTTCCTACGTGAATGACGACACTCAACCTTGCATATACGCTTTTTATCCGGGAGTGCCACCGGATTATAAGATGATAATTTCCCCTCAAAATTTAATTTACCCGCCCGTAACTACCGACAAGATTCGTAATATTCGTATTTGGTTAACTTCTCAAGATGATGAAATATTAAATTTAAACGAGGAAACCCTTACCGTCAGACTTCATCTGAGGTCTAAAAAATAATTTTGTACATATTAAAAAAAGAATGTTAGTATTCGAAAGAAAAAAAAAAGATTAATTGGAAAAGGATTCATCGTGGATAATAATCAATTAAAGGCAAAAAACGCAGCATTCATCAAATTTATAACGAGAGCGAGAAGAAGAGTTTAACGGAACATTACCTCGATATAAACGAATCTTTACAACAAGATTCTTCCGTGGAGAGCTACGCATTTCACGAATATAATCTGATAGTAGGAACCAATGTAAACAACGTCAATTTGGAAATTAGAATCGTAATCGAAAACCAAGATTTGTTCCTACAAGTCGCGAATAGTTATCTTCTGATTAAAGGCAGGTTACTGACTGCCGACGGTTCTAGTTTTGCCGATGCAGATGTAGTGTCTCTCATCAATAATGGTTCCATGTACCTGTTTTCCAGCATTAAATATCAATTGGGGGGATAAGCTAGTGGACGAGTTAAATTACCCCGGTTATGGGACTCTCATGAAAGGTCTCCTTACGTACAGTTCGACCGATTAAGTGTCGTTGCCGGGGAACTGCTGGGCGTTAGACGTGGCAGAATCTTCCGCGGCCAGTTTGAATGATAACATCGGATTCAAATTACAGCAATCCATCATCGTGAAGGAAACGACTCCTAAAGGAAGCTTCTCGTTCGCCATTCCTTTAAAACACTGCGTGGGATTTTTCGACAATTATGACAAGGTGCTGTACAGTGGGAAGCATGTCCTAACGTTGTCTAGGGCAAGCAATGACGACGCTATATTCAGGGCAGCTGCAACAGCCGTTGGAAAAGTCGAATTGAGTAGCGTTTCGTGGCACGTACCGCACGTAACCACATCCGACGAGCAAAAACTCAGGTTTTTAGCTACATAGAAGGTGGGATAAACGTGGACTTGGGTTTTGGGCACTGGCATTACGATAGTTGCGAACTTCCTCAGAGCATTAGTTTCACATGGCGCATGCTTACAACTTCGGCCGTCGAAAAACCGAGGTGGGTTACGCTAGCTCTTCAGACTGATAGAAAAGATGCACAAACTAAATATCCAGCCGTATTCGATCACTGCAGTCTTCAAGATGCTCACGTAACTTTAAATTCCTAACATTACCCGTTCTTGGACTTGAACGTAAATTACGCTACTGGAGAATACTCGATCCTGTATAGAATGGCTCAAGAATTTAGCCGCGCTTTGTACGATGTCGGGGACTTGTGTATCGATTCGGTGCATTTCAAAAAGACGTATCCTCTAGTAGTTTTGGACTGTTCCAAACAATCAGAGAGATTTCAGTCCGGCATAGTCGACGTGCAAGTAAAGTTGAAATTTAACGCCGCGGTTCCAGCTAACATGACGTGCCACGCGCTGTTGATCGGTGATAGAAAAATGAGTTTGAAATTGGATAAAGGCAAAGTCGAAGTGATTTATTAAAAAAAAGGGAGATGGCGAAACAAAAACCGAAAACAAGTAAAATCGGGAAAAAACGGAGCCGGATGAAAAGAAAAAAGATCGCGAAACGAGGTGGGCTTTTACCATTGTTGGCATTGCTGGGACCCATCTTAGCCGGTGTAGGTGGTTTAGCCGGACGGGCCGCCGGATTCGTTGCTGCAGTTAAAAAGAGCCAGAACGATGCTAAGGTAATGGAAGAAAAAAAAAAGGAAAAAAAGCGAATCGTGGCAGAGGGCTCTTTCTAAGGCCAGTGAAGGTCTGATCGATTTTACTAAACCGTTAACGAATCTCTATTTAAACAGATTAGTCAAAGTTTTGAAATTCCTAAATACAGAGGTACTTATAGCAAGGATCATCTGCCGTTAAAACCTAAACCTCGTGGTGAATGCGGCATCGTTAATCTCGAAAATTTTCGCGATAGAAACGGAAGTCATTGGGTGGGTTACTGGACAGTTACTGGCATACCCTGTTATTTCGACAGTTTCGGCAACCTCGAACCACCGACATCCATTTCGGAGTATTTGGGTCCCATTAAATACAATTACGACAGGGTGTAAAATTTTAATCAAACATTGTCCGGTTATTTTTGTTTATTTTTTCTAAGTTTCTTGTGGAAGGAATATGATTACGAAGATATTTTAAGACGGTTAACTCTTTAACTCGGTTATCCCCTTTGTTGTTCATATGGATTGGTATATGGTCTCTGCTTTGCCCATGGTATACAACGAGTCTTGGTTAGGTATATATCTATCTGGTAATCTTTACCCTCCGTGCTTGCCGTATCAGCCATTATATAAATCACGTTACCATCGCTCACGATGATCGGTATTTCCGTTGTACTTAAAGTTGATAGTTGGAGAAGTCTCTCGAAACCGAGATAAACTTGAAATCCTTTGTCTTTGGGTACACTTTCCGAGAAATCAAAAAACTTAGTTATTAAACACCGTATCTTTATATCTGGAGGGTCTGAACTAGGTATATAGTCTCCGCTACTTCCTATATTCATTCCCAGGATATACCAACCGGATGTTGATAAGTAGTATTGGCGAGGATAGTTATTGTTACATGTGAAAAAGGGACCTTTAGGGTAAGGACTAGTTCCGCGAAAAGTAACTATACAGTCGATACGTGGATTTATATATCTTTCCATCACAAAACCGACGTTTTCAAAATGATTCTTGGCTTCCTCCGCGTCTGTAAGAGTTTTTTTCTACATTTAAAGTAACCATTCGACTATTGACGTAACCCTTAGTAGCCACGTCGTGTTCCGCGGTTGGAGGGAGCATACATTTGATTCGTCTATTTTTTGTATCGAGTACCCCATCCTCATCCTCGTTCAACGCCATTTGAAGTTTGTCTATTTCGTAGGCATCTCTAATAAACTCGAAGAAATAGTCTCTATTAACAGCTTCCGAAGGGCTTTCGGGGCTCGCCAGGTTACTGATTCGTTTATTTTTTGCGTTGAATATATCACGAGAGTCCATGATCAAGGCATCGTCAAGTTTGGTTTCTAATTCGTTTATACTGAGAAGCTTTGCGTCAACGTATTCTTTATTCGCGGCATCCTTAGATTGTGTGGGTGATGCAAGGTCTTTGATTCGCTTACTTTTTGCATTGAGCAGTCCATCGGGACCTTCCTTCAAAGTGTAACCGAGTTTGGTTTCCACTTCGTTTATAAGGAGAAGCTTCGTGTCGACGTATTCTTTATTCGCCGCATCGTTAGATTGTGCGGGAGATGCCAGATCCTTGATTCATCTATCTTTCACGTCGAGGTGACCATCGGCACTTTCCTCCAACGTAGGTTTTAAATTTTTTACATCGGTCAACTGAGAATAGGTCACCGCATCTTCGGGATCTACATCAGCAGCAAGATTAGTTAAGTGATTCATTCGCATGTCTGATACAGTTTTTGAATCGACGTAATCCTTAGTCGCCGCATCCTTAGATTGTGAGGGAGTTTCGAGATCTCTAATAGGTTTCTTTGCAGCGTTAAAATGTCCATCCGCATCTTTCTTCAATCCTACGTCGGCTTTAATTTTTTTTACTTCGTTTTCTAATTCGGTAAATTGGGAATAAATTACGACATCTTCGGGTTCTGTAGCAACTCCGACTTTAGTCAGTCACTTATTCTGCATGTCGTAATCATGGTTCAGGTCTAATATAAATCCTGTACCCGGAACCCCTTTCACATCTCTCTGCGTTCGTTTCAAAGACTGTCCAAATTTATT
>JAHWFP010013542.1:43794-70809 GCA_023313725.1 Lithobius niger
GATTTAAAAGGAATTGGTTCTCCCATTTCGAACGAAGATTCCAAGCATTGGATTTTTGGTTGGACTTTGGTTGGAAGGTTGGATTTTTCCGTCGGACCCTGAACTTCAAAATGTGTTGAAAAATCTTAAACGATAAAACTGCAAAAAATTAGAAATTCAAACCGATGAGCAGAACTCCGTTTCTTTGACAATGTTCAGTTACCCCAATTACTCGCACCCCTTTTCGATCTGCTACCCATTCTGTCAAAAGGCTGACTACAAGTCGGATAAACCACTCTGTCTTAGAACGTGGGTGTACTACAATATCCACAAAACTAAAAGAAAACTTAACAAAAACGTTATGGAAAATCCTTGGTTTAATTTACCACCGTGCGGAAGTATGACCTTGATGGAAGTTATTGGTAAAATTAATGCTGTGTATGTCAGCAACGACACTCCCAGAACCGTAAAACTTTGGTGTAACGTAGATTACGGAGTTGTTGAATCTAATACATTCGACGATAAGTTTTCTGATAAAGACTTTATGAGTTTGATTTCTGAATAAATTAAAAAACAATGGATATACAAAATTATTATTTCTTCGTTCCAAGTAAAAAAACAAAAAAATCACCTATTTCTACCTTCAAACATCAGATGTCTGATTATAGGACCGGCAAATTGTGGAAAGACGAATTTACTGTTTAATTTTATCTGTAACGAGGGTTGGTTGGATTATGACAGATCATATGTGTACAGCAAAACTATGTGTCAACCAAAATACCGAGCTTTACAGTCTATATTTTCCGAAATTAAGGGAACCATAGGGTGGGATATAGCGAGTTTTCACGACTCTCAAATCAATTTGACCCCTCCCGAGGAGTTGGATCCCAAGTTTCGTAATCTCGTGGTTTTTGACGATGTTCTTTTGGACAAGCAAAAAAACATAGAGCGTTACTTCGCTCAAGGACGTCATTCTAATGCCGACGTTTTTTATTGCAGTCAGTCTTAAACTAGAATTCCCAAACAAGTGGTTAGAGATAATGCGAATTTATTAATAGTATTTCCCGTGGATGATTTAAACTTAACACACTTTTACGAAAATCATGTCGGGCCGGACATGGAATTTTTAGATTTTAAAATGTTGTGTAGAACGTGTTGGGTCGATCCGTACGGGTTTTTACAGATCGACAAAACGTTAAACGAGGGACGTTATAAACGTTCATTTTCGTTCATAAATAAAAGAAGCCGAAAGAAAAAAGAACATGGAAACGAAACGTGAAATCGTAAAACTCAAAAAACGTTGAAAAAAAATTGTTGGATCAACGTTTGGATGAGCAAGTGCAGGAAGAATCCTTACAAGAGTTTTTTAAACACGTTGTCAGTACTTTGAAACCAACTGTTGCAAAACCAATACCCACAGCGAGTCCTTTGAAAGTAGTTGCTGGCTTTCCTACTAAAAAACGAGCGAAACGTAAACGAATTATTACTCACGTAAAAACTTTTAAATCTGAGGATGATGAGGAAGGGTGGGAAACTGATGGATCAACGCACGATACTGAAAAGTTTGAATTAGTTTGAATCAGTTTTACCGACCATTCGACTCCAACAGCTCGAGTTTCTCCCAATGTATCCGAATATGCGACTCAGGTTATGCGAACCGAATACGCATTTACCAGTACAGGGCCGAAAGTCACCCCAGTGCTTTCGGCAATTCAAAACAGACGCATTTCAACACCTCCAGAAATTCCAAATTATCCCACCCTCAGATCCTTGGATAGTCTGTTACCGGGGCAAGTCATAGGGCAAACGGCTAAACATTTCATGCTCAAATTTTTCGAAAATCCCAAAGAGACCGATCCTGTCTTCGGACTGCAATACGACATAAAAACTGGAGAAAGGAGCATCGCTAATAAACCCGTAAAAATATTCGAGAACGACATAGTGGTCGGTGGTAATCAGTATGCGGGAAGACGAGAACTTTGGAGCTTGCTGGTTTTTAAGGATTTGAAGGAAACTTCGTATTCTCCAGATGTCAAGTCATCTTACGCATCTCTTTTGAAAAATACCAACGCCATCTATCAAAACAACGATCTGGGTACTCGAAAACCCAAGTCTAATCGTAGTGTCAAGTATGCAACAATAATAGGTCCTATTTGGGAGGATATAAAAACGAAGCAAAAGGGGGCCGGCATGATAAAAAAAACAGGGTATGTTAGAACGGTGGATTACAAGTACTACGATAATCCTAACGACCTGGTCAGCAGATTGAGGCTTTTGCACAGATCCACCCAGGCGGGGCACGATGGTCACAGGAACGAGATGATAGAAATGTTATCAGAATTGGAGCAACGACGCATCATCACCGCTCGTGAAAAAAATAATGCTTATCACAATTTAAGTTTACAATGAAAAAAATGTTTGTTTAGTAAAAAATGAAAGTTATCAAGATGAAGTACTGCGTGAAATGTAAACGCCATACGTCTAACCGACCCGAACCTCCTATTATTTTGATGTCAAAAAAAAACAGACGAAAGGAAATAGTGTTCTGTGACGTGTGTGGGAACAAAAAGGCTTCCTTCGTCAAGTCTGGAAAAGGAATCGTAAATAAAATCATAGATCATTTACCGGTAGAAGTACATTTGCCCGGATATCAATACTGCAGGCCCGGAACCAAACTAAACGAGAGATTAGCTAGAGGGGACCCTGGAATAAATAAACTGAATGAGGCGTGCAAAGAACACGATATCGCTTACTCAAAAAGCTCTGATTTAAATGAACGGCACGCTGCCGACGAAATTCTTATAACTAAAGCTCGAAAAGTACGTAAGGATCCTTCACTCTCTTGGAGAGAAAAAGTAGCCGCGGCAATCATCAAAAAATCATGGGAACAAAACTCAAGCTTGGAATGGGTGGGAAAAAAAACAAAATGGATCAACTCGTAAACGAACTCCACAAACCGACGCGGAAACCGATTGTGCTGAGCTTGAACAATCTATGGCAGGCGGACTTGGTGGAAATGATACCTTACTCTAACGTAAATAAAGGATTTAACTATCTATTGACTTGCATTAATATTACGTCCAAGTTTTCTTGGGCCATTCCTCGCTACAATGACACAATTCACTCCACAACTAAACTAAAACCGAGGGAAGTAACCAAACGTCACGAATCGTTGCTGAGAATTATGTCAAAACAATCGTTGAAAAAACCCAAATTTGCCGTGGGAAATAAAGTCAGAATTTTTAAAGTTAAAAAAATTTTTGATAAAGGGTATTTACAAAATTTTACTAACGAAGTTTTCACGATTCGCAAAGTGCAAAAAACCAAACCGGTTACTTATCTTTTAAAAGATGAGTCGGGTGAAGGGGTGCTGGGTGGTTTCTACGAACAAGAAATTCAAAAAAACGTAGTTCCAGATTTACTTTTAGTAGAAAAAGTGCTACGCAGTAAGAAAGATAAAGATGGGAAAATGCTTTATTTCATAAAATGGAAGGGTTATGACCCCAAGTATAATAGTTGGACGGATAATATTAGCAGTCTTAAATAAATAAATCCATAAAAACGTAATAATTTTTTTTCCTTTTGTAGTATCATTA
The DNA here is from genome assembly GCA_023313725.1 of Lithobius niger. NCBI lineage: Eukaryota > Metazoa > Arthropoda > Chilopoda > Lithobiomorpha > Lithobiidae > Lithobius > Lithobius niger. Next base: position 47,370 of record JAHWFP010013542.1, read on the forward strand.
TTCATCATCGGGCCGAATGAGACCATGCCGAATGATGTGATGGTTGATCATTCGTTTCATGTTTGGATCAAAATACTTTCTACATATGTGACAGTATGTTGGACTAATAATAAACCTCCCTATGTGACGTATTTTGCACATTTTTAAATGTGTCTGAATTTCTGCTTTCGAGGTGAATTCTAGCAAACAATTTTTTCACACAAATATAACTACTTTTTCATATTGTTCCATCATGATTTTTAAAGAAGAATAGGGAGTCAATCTCTTTATATACATTCCGGGTAATAATTTGTTAGCAGAAGTAAGCGAACAACTTGCGTTCAAGTTTCATTAATCTTGACTTCCCGAGCTCTTTTGTTTTTTGAGCGCGCGACTCTTTTTCATTCTATAGGCTTGTTTCTCTAGTCTAGCTTTCTTCCGCTCTTCCGTTTCCCGTTCGAGACTCTTTTTCTTACTAATAGCTTGCTTCTCTAATCTAGCTTTTTTCTCCTCTGGGCACATCACAGCCCGTCTTTCCCTTTCCATCATTCTCCTCCTAACTTTTCTCTCGTTCTCCCAAATGACAGCATCCTCCAACTTTCTCCTACGGTTCTCTAATAGGATGGTTCGCCACGCCGCTTTCTCCCTCTCCTCAGCTTTTTTTGCTTCGTTCAATTCGTCATTTTCTCTCATTCGATACGATAAGAGCAATTGCTCCTCTTTCTCCTCATCGCTCAAAATATCTACATCCGAATCGAAATCGTCTTCGTATTCTTTCCAAGTACCTGAATCGATGTGACCAATAGCTAACGTGTCCGCACCATTATCCAAGATAAAACGTTTATCATCATACGCCGATAGGAGGGATTTTGAAACCTTAACGGTGCTAACTTCGTGTCCCACGCTAGAAATTTTTGACCAAACTCTCCTAGCCGGGAATGTCAGTGTTTTAAAACTGATTCATAATCCTCGAAGTTCAGGTGTTTTTTTCGCGAACGCTCTTTGAATCCCCTTAGCTATTTTCTTAGTTTCTGTTTTTAGAGATTTTATTGCGTACATTTTCGACCGTAACCCTACAAATCCTAGGATGGGGATACCTGCCATCTCATCCTTAATTTTACCTAGAACTAATTTGTTCACATCGGAGAAAAGTCGGTGATTGCGGGAATAATTACTCGTGTCGAAGCGCTCTCGATCCCGAAGCATATCCTCGTACACATCTTCCATTTCGATTTGGTAACACAGGCTGTCGGTATCTGTAAATAGGAGCCTGGCCCGATTACCGTACCTGGGTCGAATGTACTCGTAATGGAACTAAAACATGAACAATTTTGATAGTTCTAGAATACTGAATCCGGAGTATGTGGGCAGGTCGCAGCAAACGCTTCTAGCTCGGCAGTTAATCTGCACCAAGTTTTCATTCAAGATCCTGAAAGAATTTGCGTGAGGTTGGGAGGTGAATTTTATGGCGCTCTTAGCGTTGATGCACAATTTCACGGAGAGCCGATTCTGTTTGTTTTCCAACGTCTTACCAAACACCGAATTATTTAACAACTTAAAGTAATCCTTTTTGAAGTGGTTGATTGTTGTCTTTTAGCGGTATTGAAATCTATATAGTTTTCCATCCAAGGTTTCTGGTTGAAAGCCAAGACCCTTCGGATGTGGTGAAGAACTAATCCGTGACGGAGGTAAAATTTCAAATTTCGGTAGTGGAGAACGTACTTCTTCTTATGAAGAAGATTTGGAGTGAGCTAATAGGAAGACCTGATCTCGTGATCTATATCTTTAGCTAATTTTTTTTGCGTAGGGGAATTGAGATCTTCCCCAATCTCGATATTCTCGGGAGCTAACGGGTAATCGTTACGGGAATCGTGCAGTTCGCTGGGGTACTCAAGGTCTACTTCGAGAATGTACCCAATGGCTGCATCGTCTGGCACGGCGTCTACGTCGAAAGCTCTAGTTTCGTCCTTCGTCAAGTACCGGAACTCATCGTAGGGGAGAGGAGCGCTCATGGCAAAACCGTACAAGTTGTTCATGTCCAAGTATATGATGTATAGGGAAGGTTCGTGAGGGTTGAAACCGGGCAGGTATTTATTATTAGCTTCGGAAAACCTCTTACATATAAACGAAACCCCGCCATGGATGCCGGAAAATACTAAATTGTGTTTATTGACGTGAGTGAACAGTTCCAATTTCGGTTCTTGCATTCTCAAGAGTGCGGCCCAACTGAAACCCAGGGTAGAGATGTAGTAGCACGGATCTAATTTATTGTTTCGGAGGCACAGCTTTTGGAAGTCTTCGAAAATGTCTGTGAGGAGGAAAACGTCGGTCATCTGATAAATCTCGTGGTAGGAACCGAATTTTTTAACTCTCATCTTGAGCCAGAGGTTAAGAGCTCGCACTTACTCTTTCCCTGCCAACTCGTCTTCTTTCAACTGGGGAAAAAATGCTCCTCGAGATGGGAGATCTTCGTTATCAAAAACGAACATGTCGGTCGCGAATTCGTACAGATAAACACCTTTCCGGGTCAGGAGATCTATAGCACTCTCTCTAGTCATTCATTCAACGAACCACGCACATATTAACCCCGAGTACAAAGCTGCCTCGAGAATCGTGAATCCGTTGGCTTTGCCGTTCGCAACCACAGTATCTAGGAAACGTTCAAGAAATTCAAGCTGTTTATAAACCGAAGACTGATCCCGCTCTTTAACCCCGTGATCGTCATACTCTGAAACCGCTCGGTGTTCCGACTGATAACGTCAACTTTTCCCTCAAATATGTGCACGGCGGAAATTAGTAGATGCATATCATAGCCTTCTAAATTATGGAGTACAACGGGGACGGTTTTTCGTTCTCGTGCGCTAAGATTACACTGAGAATGAGCGGCTCCTCTACATTTTCCACTAATGTGGCAATGATCTCTAACCTTAATTAGAGGGTGGTTCTTCGAACATACAAAGGGGAAGCATTTTCCACAATAATGGCAGACCTCGGATGAGTCGAAACTAGCTCGCTCGGCTCGGAGATTGAGGGGTTGTACATTTTTCAGTAGATAATTGTAAGCTTGCGTTTCTTTTGCCTTGCATTTATAAAATACTTCAGCGGCGTCTTCTCCCAAATAGTATTCTCGATTAACAATCTATCCATTTTTACCTGTCACGACGTACCCAAAACTGCAAGGTACATGCTGATGAATTTTAGTAGCCAAGCTCATCGAAGGACTGGGCTGAACGGCTGAGACGGGACGAAGGAGACACTCAAAGTCAGCATAGATGATGCGGGGGAAGGGGTTTTGTCGGTTGAAATGCCGAAACTGTAGAAAATTTTCTCCCGGCTTCTTAAATCGGAGAGCGTGCGCAGGATTAATCTTGATGCACTTGTTTCGGTGGGTGGTGAGCATCCATTGTTTCCCAAACGCCGCGAAACAGTTTCGACAATAAAACTTTGTGTGAGTGCCCGAACCTCAATAACGTAAAAACGCAGCGACATCCGTTATAGCGCAGTAGTGGGTCTTGTCCTCGGAGGTTAACAAGAGAAGTTCGATGGGCTTTCCGTCTAGATTCTTAGAAACTCTGAGCGGGTGCAACCCCTCTTTTTCATTAAAACCCATGACGTTGATCGAAAGATTGTTAGCTTTTTCAAATTTACAGATTTCACCGGGCTTTGTTGGGTAGGACAGAGAGCTAACGTCGAGTGATTCTTCAAACTCTTTGTAGTCTTCAGGCTTAATGCTGGTCAGTCCCCCACTCACCGCTAATACCGAGTACACAAAGCACTTTTGATCGTTTATATTTTTTACATTCACAATCACGTCCTCCTTAGGTTTGAGAGTGTACGGTAGAGGAATGTATGACGAAGCTCGCAGCGGTTGGTACTCTGCCACTTTGATAATTAAGTTGGTTATGGGGATATGGCCCAACCACTCCCCCCCTTGGCAAAACTGTCGATGGTCTCCTGGATTTTTTCGAACGCCTCATCTAACAAAGTAGGAACATCGTTCGGATTATACAGCTTGGTGTAGTGGGACCAAAAATATGTATTGATAAACGTTGGGTCCTTAAAGAACTCAATGCATAAGCAGAAGTGTACCTTACAATTGACCATCTGGTCCAGGCAGTTTTATAACCTTACAACCAATCCTTACACGGTCTTTAGAAACCATTTATTTTTTGAAAATTTTATTAGGTTTAATTTTTTTAACACGAAAATTGGCCTCCTTCTCCCCATATAGCCAAACCTTAACACTAACTCTTAAATTTTGGACAGCAAAATTTGAAACCATCAAAATTATTTAGCATTTTAGCTTCCTTTAAATTTTGAAAACTTTTTAGGTTTTATTTGTTGAACACGCTGGCAGTAGTAGCAAATATGTACAAGGTACGCCACTTCCGGTCCGGCAACCATCTTGAATCGTGACGTCACTTCCGGTTTGTGACGTCATATTTTTACGTCAAATTTCTGGTTTTTGACGTCATTTCCGGCCTAAGAAGGTGTACGTACTACAGCCATTTCCGGTCCATCATATTGGATCCGCCATATTGAATAAATGACGTCACAAACCGGAAATGACGTCAAAAACCGGAAATGACGTCAAAAAATGTATTTTTTGCCCAGAAATGGCGTCACATTTTCATGGCTTTACCCTCTTTACCCTCATTTACCCTCCTGACTGTATTTACCCTTCTTTACCCCTCTTAGATATTGAAAACACGAGAAAGTACTCAGAGTGGATGAGACATTTGAAAGTATCAGAATATCAGAAAAGAAATAGACAAGGAAACCATTCAAACTACAACTAACTGCTTTATTCATCGACACACAAACAAATTACATCGCAAGTATGGACTTGGCATGTATGTACATGTTTTCAAATTCATCATGGGAAAAAGGGAGGAAGCAAACATCCATGTAAGCAAACACGCTAGTACTATCACATGAAGAAAACAAAAGGAAATCTGATGCGATAAAACTTTCAGTTTTACAGTTTATAACATCTTTAGTGGAACAAACGGAGGATACAAATATATGTTCTCCAGTCGTCTGTTGGGACATACGTACAATATCCAAAGTCAATAGTACAGAATTAAACAATAAAAACAGCAACAAGAATGTCTTAAAAAACCAAGGATGTTTCACAGCATCGAGCAACAGCCGATAACCGTCCATGATAAAAGCGATGCAACAAATGAATCGAGTCACCAACAACATCAGTTCATATAGGTGATCACGTTCGATGTCTAACGAAAAAAGCAGGGTCAATTTTGCACAGTCCAACAGTAACTCGTCAAAACCTATTGGCTTCGGCTTCTTTTTGTTTGACGGGCAGAAACGTACCATTAGTTCAACAATATCGCTCCCAGTAACAACTTTACCATTAAAAATAAGCTCACGGTTTTTAGTCCATCCTAGTATATCCTCACGTGATTTTATACGTGTTAGTTGATGTGAAATATAAAACCTGTATGTTTCAGGTACTGCTGAATAAATAACCTGTTCAATCTTAGTTAAATACCCATCGTCAGCTACCTCATCATCGTGTAGATCCATTACCAACAAAGACTAACAACCAAATGAAAGTAAGACACGGGAGACAAGCTTTCATATGCAGCATTTAATAAGTCCTAAAAACTCCAACCAATAAAATACAAAATGCCAAAACCAGCCAATAACATACAACACCCACCATTGATTACAGACAAAAGTATGTACAACAGTATGTAAAATAAACAAAAATTACAAACAGTACAAAAGCCTGTAAAATAAACAAAAATCACAAACAAAAAGTATTTTTAAGTCGGAGCATGACGAAAAAGGTTGTCGTAGGAAAGTAGTCATAATTGTCACACTCCAGAAAAATAAAAATACTTATTGTTTGTTTCGTAACGTACAATGACCGTACGCAACAGAATCCAATCCTGTACAATCAACGAACCTTTTCGTGTTGGTCACAGATAAAGCCAATTTATTTTGAACAATGCTGTAAACTTCGTGGAGATAGAACCTGATACTAGACTGCTCAAAACTGAAATACTCATCACGTAGACATCTATTGTAATGATCATGTGTAACAGTACCTTGCAACACAGATTTCTGCACCCCCTTCCCCACTTTCTTGTCACTATTGTTACAAGTATAACAATACATCTTACTTTTCAAACCAATGAACGACTCTATGGGCAACGAATTGCACTCATCCTTGAAAACTCCAGGTTTAAGCCTTGTTATCGATACAATACAATGGATGACTAGTTGGGTAGGAGCTAGTGTCAAAAAGATGCAAAGATTGACCCATGTCAGCGTACACATCTTCAGTTTAGATTTCGTAAAAAAAAACTATCTGTGTCACTTCCCAACAATCTACAATTCTTACCGTACTTTTCCAACATGTAGTCGTAGTGGTGGGAATACATGACTAATTTACTCAACTCCAAAACTGCACAGCTTAAAAAACAGGTTTATTCAAAGTCATAGCTTGTTTATGCATTTTGAAAAGCATCAAATTATCGTTCAAAACATCGAAATACTCGACCGTAGGCTTGCTCATCAATTTGAGAGACTTTTTCATGCTAGTACTTAGTGTCATATTTATTTACCGCCGTACGTTCTCAATAGCCTTACCAAAGATAGAATTATTTGCCAATTTGTAGAAAGACCGCTCTAATTCACTCTTTGCCTCTTTTCGTTTCATGCTGTTAAAAGAGATGTATGGGGCCAACCACGCTTGCTCGGTGAATTTAATGCCAGAATGAATTTTAGTGACTTTAAGCCCCTTCGAAACGTAATACATCAAATTCTTGTAATAGCAAATGTACTCCTTACGTTCCATCAAATGAGGTACTAATTTTCGACCCGGAACGTAAGGTCCTTGCTTAGCAGCTTGTTCCTTGTTAAAGGGAGACAACATATCTTCAGTTATCGCGATATGTTCTGGAGCCAAAGGGTAGTAACTGTGAGAATCGTGTAAATCATCTGGATATTCGAGATCAACCTTAAGTATGCAAGGAGGCAAAGAAGTCAAATCGAGCGAAGCGAGCTCCCGTTCTGTAAGCCATACAACATGTGAATAAGGTAACGGCATGCTCAAACAAAAGCCGTACAAATTATTAGCATCTATATACATAATGTAACTGCGTTCAACATCGGGGTCATAATTTGATACCAAAGGATTATTAGCACAGGCGCACCGTTTAGAGATTATACTGACACCACCTAGTATGGCTACAGTAAAATAATTGTACATTGTAACATCCGTCAACAACTCCAATCGCTCACCAGTCATTTTAAGCGCCGCCGTCCAACTCAGACCAGGGAGGGTGTAAAAATAACAAGGACCTAAATTGTACTGTTTCAAACTAAGAGTCCTAAACTGTTCGAACACATCAGCCAAAAGAGCAGTATCAGCCAAAACGTACATGTCGTGGTACTGACCTAGCGTCTGACAATTTGTTTCTCTCCAAACCGTATTAGCGTATGAATACTCATCGTCACTAATGTGAGTATTAGTTAAATCTGAATAAAAGGCTTCCTTAGGAGGCAGCCGAGTCTCATTAAATCTTGAAAACGAATCACAATACGTATAAGGATAAACACCCTTCCTGGTTAACAAAGCGTGAGTATCTGGAAAGATTTTCCTCATGATAGGAAAATCAGTTAAGGTACCAACCAAAGTGCTCAACGAAGTGGACAAGAACTGAAAACTGTCTAAAAATCTATAATTTCCAACTTATATCGAGGTGAACCTCTCAGTATTTTACGGAATGACAGAAATATTCTTATCTTTAAAATAAGACAGGCTTTTTACTACCAGATGCCCATCATATGACTTTAAACAGTGACAGAAAATTGGCAGAAAATCTTTAAACCTGTACTGTAAATTACATGAATTGTGAGCCGCACCTCTATATTTACCGCTCAAATGACAATGGTCCGTACCCTAATGTCACCAACACTGAACAAGTTACCACAAATATGACAATGGGTTGCGCTGGCATAGTCCAACAACCAAGCATGATCAGGTACCAAAGCACGCATTCCCCCTTTAATGACTTTGATCTCTTCATAAACTATTTCTAAATGAGAAAAAAATCTTCCATGCAATTTTCACCTCGAAACACCCGATGTGCGAAAACGCTACCATCGTGGGCAACAACAACGTAAGCATAACCACTCAGTTGGTGTAAGTTCTGTGAGTATACGAGGACGAAGGATCCGGCTTACACGAACTTATTTCAGACAGTACCGACTCAAAATCGAGGTACATCACGTACGGAACTGGCAATTGCTAGTCGTACCTCGTAAACTCCATGAACAGTTTCTCAGTAGGCATCTTAATTTGTTGAGGAACAAAAGTCCTGCACAAACTAAGATGGTCAACCAAAGCGGTATTGGATCGGAAGTACGAGAAACAATAGTGACATACATATTTCTAATCGTTTGTATGCACCAATCTATTGAAACGTTTAATCCAACAATAATGATTACCGTTAACCAACAATAGTTTGACTTCCCGACAATTGGTTCGTTTGCTCAAATAAATGGGAAAAACATTTTTGTTCTCGTACCCATACAACAAAATACACAAGTTATTCAGAGATTCAAATTTTGCAATGTCACTTACAGGTGTAGGAAAGGAAAGCCCACTCAAATCTAACCAAGACATGTATTTACGATAATGGATTACTCTATTGATGTGATCATTCGCAGGATACAACCCAGCCAGGACACTGTACACGAAACACTTATTGTCATCACATAAAACATTCACTACTGCATGCTTATCTTGCAAAAATTTGTCAAGTCTTACATTTCAACACCCACCGCTTAAAGGGACGTACCTACCAACGTGAATGCCACAACCGTCAATCCTAAAAACCACCCACCTTGACCCATGCTTCTGAAAAGAGTCTAATTGATTAAGAATTTTACCGATCGCACTGAGCAATCCATTATCAATAAATTCAGAAGACAACAATTGATGAGCACCACTGCACAAATAGATGGGCATGCGTTAGAAGTTTCCCCATCAAACCGTAGTTTTTCTAAAACAACGCTGATACAGAGTAGAAATTTAAACTGACCCATCTGTCCGAGTAGAGAAGAGAACAAAGTCAAAAGGTGACGTCTCACATTCTCCAAATAGTCACGAACGTCACGCGTATCGCTGGATAACGTGTACGTATACCTTTTGAAGTACGATCTAAACGCCGTCACCTCTTCTTTGAACACTGGCGGTTCCGGCGGTCGGGTGGTGTGAGCCTTGATGCTGTGATGAAGGACAGCATCGTGCGTCGAAAATGTGTGCCGACAGACGGGGCACATGACGAGGTGCAGCCTGGAGTGACGTCTCAGGTTGATGTCATTTGCGAAGGACCGATGACACACATCACAAACGTAATTACAGTCGTGGAAAGACCTCGTGTGACGTGCCAGGAGCGCCCTCGTCCCGTACGTCCGTCTGCACTGCCCACACGTGAACATCAGTACACCTGGAGAACATAAAAAGAAAAACAATAAATAAAAATTACACAAATTTATTTAACATAAAAATAAACAATTACACTACGAGATTATTAACATAATCGTAAACAAATCGTTCTACATCAGGTTTAACACTTAAAAAATCAACTATCTGAAGAGGGGAAGCCCCTTCACAACATTTCAAGATGTAATAAATACAAAAATGACCACAAGTTTTCGTATTAAAATCTTGAAGTTTTACAGTATTGTACCACCACTTATCTCCATTACACCTCTTTTTTAAATGTTCCAGCAAAGTACTCGTAAGAGGTAACAGTCCGAAGCTATCAAAAAATTCACAATCACCCAAAACCACCCAATGACTGCCAGGTTTGTCACACTTGTCAAGATTAATTACTGACCAGCCCCTCCCATTTGGAATATGGTTGGAGGGAAACACACCTAGAAACTCACTACACAATGGACGCAAGATATCGTCTATTTCTCTCGTATTCATTCTGTAGAGAGTACGTTGCGCTTTTCGTCAATTTCCAACAAAGCTTTTTTTCACCCAAAAACACAACGCTGACGTTTTGAGCCAAGTCTCCAGAGAATTTCAAGTCTACATGGACAATACCATTGTTAACTAAAGACACATGAGTAGGGTCGTTAGAGTTAGAATCTGCAGTTAAATCGAAACAGAATAAGGTCCTCCCACTCGACTTGTAATCAGCGTAAGAAATACCCACACCAGTATTGTGGTACTGTATTCCCAGTCCGTCGTACAGTGACATGTAAGCTTGCTCATATTTATTATTAGTAAAATCGCAAGTCAGAGGTTTTGAATTGTGAGTTATACCGTCGACGGACAACGCCAATGAAGTTAAACCAAAATGCTCGAAGAAAAATGGGTCATTAGCATAAACGCCATTAAAAGCTGCGTGTTTGGCTAATCCTATAGTTACTCGGCTGGGAACGTCACCGATAAAAATATTGTCAATCGTTGCGCTTCGTGTGCCTTGCAGCAAAGTGTGACTCTTAAAATCAGTTTTTCTGTAAGGATATTTCGCCGACGAAACTGTACTGAGCATTCTGGCGTGCTACTAAGATAAAGGGGGATGGGGTCACCTTACGTACGTAGAGCGCAGCATCTAAGGGAACTATGAAGGGTGTGAGAGCTGCAGTCACTCCAGCAGCATTTAAATACATGCAAATTTCTGCACGTTGAGGCACGAACTGAAATTTAAGTTCAGTATTATTTAGTATAAGTCGTGACTGGTTCACCAAATCGTGGCTGACTCGACCAATGAGATCAATTTCAGCCCCTTGCGCAGCTCTAGCTTGACGAGTTGAATAGGGCGCGAAGAGCAAGGATTCCAACTGAGTTTTTTTCGCTTCATCACCATAACTTAAAACGGTCTTCATGAACGCCTTGTACCTGTAATGGTCATTGGTACCAGTAGCCAATTTACCGTTCAAGCTGATGTCGACTTGAGAAAACATGGCGTGTAACAGTAAATCGACGGGTCCCATCAGATGACTTTCTGCGTCGGAATAAGCAGACCCATCGCCGGATTTGACAACTTTAAATCACATGTAAATTAACGTGTTCGAGATATCGATGTAATCGTTCGAAGGTGGAACCAGGAAATCGATCACTTGATTTGCACCTATAGTTGCCACTGGTCGATACTCCACCATTTTAGTTTTCTGGACCGATAACTGAACTGGGCTGACACTGAACAAATCTAAATTGTTCAGCAAACACTCGCAGGAATTTGGGTGAAGGTACGCCATGTTGACCCACCTGACGTAAAATGACGCTGAAGGGAGAAGGGTAGGCAGTTATATAGGCAGGCTTAATCGAGGACGGTTTTAGGCTTTGTCGCTTTCTTTCTTCGTTTTTTGCAACATTTAATTTTAGTTTTAGATGCTTTTCTTTTCCGTTTACGACCACTGCCACGTTGTTGTAATCTTCTTCCAACTTCGCTCATGACATCACGACCAGCTTCCGTAAATCTGTCACGCGAAGCATCCTTCCACGACTTGCCTCCCAACACGTCAGAGACTATACCGACGCCAGTAGAGAGAGCCGTTCGTCCCAAAAAACTGCCTATCTACTTCAAAAAGGGCATAGCCATTCTGCCCAAGCTAGATAAAATTGAACCAAGGCCATTTCCTGTTTGAGCGCCGTGACGTCCGTAATATACGGGTATCCCTCCCCCGCCTGCTCTTGATAGTACTGAGTGTAAGGACACGTTCCTCTCATGATGTACGAATGACGTATGCGAGGGAGGGGGGGAGCGCTAGCTTACTTATAGTCTACCAAAGGCCGTCTTTTACGAAGATGCAACACCACAACGGTCCTTCCATAATCGCCAAATTCTATAGGCCTACCCGCATCATCGGCCAGCAAAATTTCAATAAATTGAAATGACTCTTTTTGAATAGGAAAATAATACAATCTGTTAAATTCGAAGCTGCAAACTTCCCCCGGTTGACCACGAACCGGCACGATCCTCAATAAAGGCACTTTGTAGTCACCCACGTGATTAGCTTGGATAAGGTCGGTATAGATGTAGATGCTGTCTACTGGAGTATTAGTAGTTTCCAATACGGGCACTAAAGTTTCAACGGAGTGCTCCACGACATCTGGTAACATTTGAAATTTTTGAAAGCCGAAACGAGAAGCTAATTTAGGGCCTAAATAAAGCCTGATGTAACCTTCTTCACCTTCGTAATTACGTATATTAAACTTGTGAGTGCTTTCGTCGTACAAGATGCATGGGTCCTCGGAAGTTTTCATGTGGTCACCATCCGGCAATTCCTTCTTAAGTTCTTGAATGTCGAGATTAATACGATTCATCAACTCTTTGTAACTTGAGCACCGTTTAGTTCCTTTAGTAGAAGGCAAAATAGCCATACTGTCAATAGGAGTTAAATGGCCTCCTTCCAACAATCTCTCCTTCCTTTCGGTGAAGCCGTATACCAATAACCTCGCTTCTTCGTCGACGCTTTTTAAAAGAATTGCCAAGTCCTGATTTATATTGTTAGGAAACGAAATTTCGCATAATGCAACTTCGTAGTCACGGGACAGATTTAAGGGTGTTGACAATCGAGTGGTGTATTTTTAAAGCGTATTATACGGAAATAGGTCCATGGAAGAGTTACTGGGGAGGGTTAAAAAATATCCTCACTCATCTTAACTGCTCCAGGTCAGACACCCAAGTGTTCATGGAATTTGGATAACCTTGCCATTTAACCAAATACTCGGTCCCTCCACCCCTTTTTCTACGAGTCCTAAGCACAGTTTCGATCTTATAAGTTGTAGGCTCTATGACTTTCTGCAATTCCTGCTTATAAAACGTCCCTAGAATCGGCTCACCCAGCCAGTCTTTAACCGTATACGTCTTAATGGGATGTTTGTCGTTTTCCCCGCTCACGTAGATAATTTCTTGAGTCCATTTTGGACGATAGCCGTGAGTGAAAATGTGCGTCTTCAAAGCCATTCTCACTGGATCGCCGGTTCGGAACCCCTCACCGTAAAGATTAACGTAAACCTGACCAGAATCAGCCTCGGTTACATCGGTCGGCTTCATTTTAATACTGCGATGGTAAGAGTTGTTATACGAATCAACAATGTCTTGTAAGGCATCGATAAACCTCTGGGTATTGTTTTTGTGTAAATAACGCGAAATCCTCTTGCGTAGGGAACGAATCATGCGTTCACTTATGCTTGCCTTAATTGTTTCGTTGCGCGTAGTATACTGTTTGATGTCGTGCTGCCTAAGCAACTGTCCAACCGCCCTGTTTTGGAAGTCACTGCCTGAGTCACTAGTGAAGAATCTAACCCTAAAAACCCTGGGATCCAATAAAATTTCTCTGAGAGCCGATGAGACGGAGAGTGCGTCCTTTCTTTTAATCGGCTTAACGCAAACAAATTTACTGAAGGCATTTATTACCACCAACAAAAAATTGAAGTTGTCATTAAACGCCGCGAGGTTCGTTACGTCTGCTAAATCAGCAGATAATGTATCGTAAGGACCACTCAGCATGATCCTATTATGGCAAAACCGTCGAGTGACTGGTCTAAACAGTGAGTAAGTTTCTTCAGCCTGCAGCCATTTTCCCACGTCGGCGAGAATAATTCGAGAATCAATAGCCTTGGCACGCTTATACAGTCGCCTCACTCCACCCAGACTGGCTGGGTCGACAGGTGTATAATACAGACGATTTAATAGATCATTAAAAAACCTCGCTTGACCAGGATAATTGCCGTTTGCGGCTCGCCGAGCTCCGCCCACCATGAGCGCCGAGCGCTACATCATTGTCGGAGGTGGATGAAGCAACTGCGCGAGGCAGAGGAGGTGGTGGAGGTAATGATATACCGCTTGAACGTCGTAAATAACTTCGCCTCGGGATCAGTGACGTCATATACGACCATCCGGGTTCTGTCGACATCTTTGTCCGAAACGACTTATTGTCCGAGATCCGACCGTGAATTAGTTGCACGACGTTTGATCCGGGGATCGGAAGTCCAGTTTCGTGATCTATCACCTGACCCATAGGGTCATAAAGTACTTTGTTTTCTTCCAGATATTTCCTTATACGACCACGGTACTTATCGGGTACCCAGAATTGATTGCTGCCCTTCTTAGTGGGCTCGTTGTACGGGATACGAGGAACAGTAGGCTTGTCCATGCCTGTGTCGACGTCTCCGATCGAGCCTTCGTCCCAGTCATACAACGACAGCTGCTGCAGCGGCTCTGCCGCGCACGCTGCTACCCCCTGCGCGCTGCGCGCGCCCCTGCAACGGGGGAGGAGGTGGGGGGCGTTTTCGCTGCCGCGGTAGCGGAAACGGGCAAAGTACTCGTCGTTGTACTGCCTGGCAATACGGATGTAGAGCTCGGAGATGACGGTGATGATGCGGGTGGAATGGAGGGTGCGCCGTCCGGTGTGGTCACCCCTCCCACGGAAAACATTAACACGCGTAAAGGCTCCGTCACGTATTTCTCGTTGACGTCTAAAAAACGTTGCAGAGTCTGGGTGTACAGTTTTGCTTTGGAAAAATCGTCAATATCACTGTTGGCCAATACTTCGCGCATGGCAACGTCGAGATTACCCAGTGGACGGACGTACGGAGATTTGGTCACGACGTTGGGGCCTGGGGCGACGGTTGGTGGTCCACCACTGGCAGCCGCAGCGAGCGGGGCAGACTCGTCCGCGATAGGCACTAGTTGCATGCGTCGAAACATAGTTTGTTTAGGTTAGTTTTGTTTATCTGGCAAATATTCCACTCACTGCGTCTATTAAAGGTGCTGCGACGGCGCCTAAAATGGGTGCTAAAAACGGTAGAAAACCGCCGGTTTGAAATTTAGCTATCTGTTTAGTCTTTTTTGCACGAGAACAGTTTTTAGTTGAAATTACGAGCAGAGTTTTCTTTTAACGTTTCAGCCTCGATTTCAAGCATTGCGAAAGTGGAATGTGGCCCTTTAATAAATTTAGAGCGACGACGCAGAGAATATCCTGGGTATTAGCGCATGACAACAAAGTTTTTTTCACGTGCGGCTTGACTCTTTTAGACGATAGCAGCATGAGGATTGGTAGGTAGTCTCTCACTCGTTGTTTAGACATTACTTCGGCATGTAAACAATTAGAGGCGTTTTGAACAACTCTCCTCTGAAACGAAGGTTGTCCGGTGTGTCGGCTCTGAGATCTATGAACAAATAACTTCCCCTATCCATTGTAGCCGTCTTATATACGCTAACAAGAAAGGCGGGCGAGTATCCCATCTGGACCGAAAGATGACGTATTTGCCCGACATCACGCGCATTTTTGAATAAATATATGTAATGAGTATTCAGGCTTACAGTACGCAAATTTTTCTTATACATGTTGTGACATATTAAAATTTGAGTTAAGTTACGATGATGACCTCCCTTTACACACGCGTCGTTCAGGACATCGGATTTTACTCGGTGGCTGACGTTGTCCAAACATAGAACGGCACCTGAAGGCACCGAATCGTATATGTCACTATCGAATCCCTGTATAAAGGTTATCGGAAGTTTGCACTTGGATTTTAAAGTTTCGTAAGCATTTTGCCACGCTCCGTAGCAAATCACGGAGGTAGGGAGAGGACTGAACACATCTCCGGCATTTAAAATTAATTTAGAGACTAATTCAGTTTTTCCGGCTCCAGATGGACCGATTATCAGGTGGTTACTCGGATGTTGCAAGGATAAATCCATGGCTGGGTTTGAGGGAACCGTAAAGGTCGCCTGGCTTTTTATAAGGGGAGGGAGTGTACCTTTAACAAAAATATAATTTGAGCTGTACAGTAAATGTTTTTTAAAGGTTTGTTTCGTGGAATAGAGAGTGGCGGTGTTCTTTAGGAAATAAATAATATTTTTACATCACAAATATTTTTTTTATTTAGGCAAATTGAAGGTTACATTCCAATCTCGTTTTTTGGTGGCGAGTACTGAGCATTTACATTTGCAATTCTCGCGGCGACGTAAGGGAAATTAGCAGCGTACTTTACTAAAAAAGGGTCGCTTAAATCTAATGGGACGTTTGCATATTTTGCTAGAAAGTTCGGCAGTAGCAGGTCAAATGGGACTAAATGACGGTCGGCGGTTTGCAACGTTTCGAGTGGATGAGGATCGTTTTCGTAAAAGTTCGTCAGATAGTTCTTTTGTTTCATTTTGGTAGACAGAGGCATGATCTTGTGGGTTGGGTGCACTGATTCCGTAGCCATAAGTCCCAACACTACATCCAAATTAACTGGTCTCAAAAAGCGCAGGTAAACATTAATCGAGTCAGTAGTAGAACCAACACAAAATCCTTGTAAGTCAAATTCGTGTTCGAATATTGATAGGCAATTAAACATCATCCCCTTGTCCATCTGACCGTGAGCTGATTGTTTCACAATGGCGTAACAATGGCATAAATCGCCTACCTTAGGTTGTTTAGGCGTAAGTTTCCTATGCTTCAGTAAACATGCGGGACGGCAGTTGGGTTCTCTCGCTGGCGTAGGCGGCTGTTGAGCGGCGATGGATTGCTGGATGGCAGAGGAGTTGGCTGGTTGAGACGGTTTGACGGCAACGTCGGCTGGTCGAGGTGGCTGAACGGTGGGAGCAACTACCTCGTCGTTGGGCTGCGCAGCGGTCGGTGAGGAGACGGGTGCAGAGACATCTTGATCTATGGTCGTCGTTGTGCGTTCTGATGACTGGGGTGCTGGATGAGAGATATTAAATATGGGTGGGAAAATTTTGAAAATTTAATTCCTCGAAATAAATTTGTAATAGCCTTGTTACACATTGTTTCACAATAAAATGGAGCTAGTGGATCATTAGCTGACGAGTCTTTACACGTTATGTTTAATTTTTTCTGAAGATAATCCTTTAATTTCTTGTATCTTTGAAAAAAATGATGTTCAGTACTATTGGATTGTAGTTTTCTTTTTTTTTCTTTTGTTATAACATAAATGGAGGTGTTGTTTTTATTTTCGGTCCTTCTGCAACATTGTGCAACATTAGTTCCGTGCATTTACTCTGTCCTGAGGCATTCCGGTATTGAAAAGGAAGAACAGACTCGATTCGTCTCATTTACCTCTTTTCCTCCAACCGAGGCGGACATAGGAAATCAACCTGTCCTTTGCAAGCTTTCGTTCGTTACGTTTGTGTGTTAAATACTTGGTAAGTGGTTTTTTAAAGTGCATTGTTTCTTTTAAAATTTATATTAATGGGACGATGAACGTTTTGTACGGGATAAAGGAATGGTGCTGGCAGTTAACCTTTGGACTGTAGTAGATGTGATTTTAAGAATTTTTAGATGTTTTTGAATTTGTTTTGATTTTACGTAATTTTTGTTTGTGTTTCTTTGTTTTATTTTTTTTACAGTCGTCTTTCACCAGCCAGATGTTGTTTACCTTAAGCACACGTTAGTTTTTTTACCGTTTTATAGCAGGGAGACGAGTGCTTCGTGACAAGTGAAAGACTACAACTAATTACTATTTGGAACATATTGACGGTAGGCCTATGCTGATTAAATTTTGGATCTTTTGATTTTACGTTATTTTTGTCTTGTTTCTTTTATTTTATTTTACAGTCTACTTTGAGCGAACAGACGATACTATATAGGAAATAATGGAGGTAGGCCTATGACGTTTAATTTTTGGATCTTTTGATTTTAAGTTATTTTTGTTTCGTTTCTTTTATTTTTGTTTTGTTTCTTTTATTTTATGTTACTTTACAGTCTACTTTGAGCGATCAGACGACGTTTGCTCTTCAACACCTGATCGTTTAATCCTCGCTTAGTCCACTTTTATTTTGACCGGCTAGATGTTGTTTGCCTTAAGCACACGATAGTTTTTTTTTCCGTTTTATAGCAGAGAGATCACACAAAGTCCATTTTGAACCCGTTCATTCTCTTGTTTTAGAAATGCGTGCTGAAGAAATTTATGTCATTTCGATTGGTATGTTGCTGCATGTTTGTTTGTTTATTTTTATTCTTAATTGATCTAACGTCTTTGTTGGTCTTTTGTATTATTTTTGCTTTTATTAATTCACCTGTTTTTTTTTCCGTTTCGTAGGTTACAAGCCATAATTACTACGTATGAAGAAAGAAGATATTTTTGATTTTTTTTGTTTAAACTTTGAAATTAAAATTAAATTAATATAAACAAGTAACATGAAAATGTACAGGAGATATATTTTTCGTCCTGGTACAGACAAAATGAAGGGACTACTATGAAAGAAAAGTCCCACAGTTCCCCTCTATTCTCTCCAATTCAACATATACACTTTTTGTTTTTGAAATTTTAAAGTGACAAATTTTTTGGCTCAATACAACGCTAAAATCAATGGACTTTAATTGTCCCATAATTCCCGTAACCCCCATACCATTCAAAAGAAACAGATATTTTACACAATACATGCTGTAATTTTAACTTTTCAAAATTTATACTTTTTCAAAATTTGCTCAAAATTGCTTCTTCTTCAAAATTTTTATATGGTCTGGAAAGGGTTTCTAGTACCCATTACGGTTACTAGGTTCGTTCCCTTCTTTCATGTAAACACAGCGCCGCGCGAAAACAATACAAATATCAAGCTTGATCTGTTAGGCATTTTTAATAAATTAACACAAATCCATGATTTTTTTAAGTGGGGGGACTTAGAAAATTCATGGATGTACATTTAACTATTGTACTAAAGCTTTAATTGAACGAATGGTCTAGTTTTTTACACGAACATATTTCGTAGACGTGTTAGAACATGACTCAAGGGCAACTAGGTGATAGTGAACTGGTTTTTTTGCATACGTAAACAAGTTTTCTTTCGGTCTGCTCAGTTATGCGTGATGAAATGAGTTTTGCTTCGGTTTTTACGATCTTTTTATGGTTCAATTTGACAACGTTTAAAGGAAAGGTTGAGTATAGTAAATGGACAACCTTTAAAGGGAAGTTACACATTAAAATGGTATCATTATTTGCACAAAACGAACGATGTGTTGTTTTAGTGAGATCTGGTATTTTCGTTTTGGTGTAGTCGACATCGTACTAATACTTCCAACTGTCTCAGCCACTTCGAGTAGTTTCTTGGGTTTTCAATATCTAAGAGGGGTAAAGAAGGGTAAATACAGTCAGGAGGGTAAATGAGGGTAAAGAGGGTAAAGCCATGAAAATGTGATGTCATTTCCATGCACAAAAATGCGTTTTTTGACGTCATTTCCGATTTTTGACGTCATTTCCAGTTTGTGAGGTCATTTATACAATATGGCGGATCCAATATGATGGACCGGAAATGGCTGTAGTACGTACACCTTCTTAGGCCGGAAATGACATCAAAAACCGAAAATTTGACTTAAAAAAAAATGACGTCACAAACCGGAAGTGACGTCACGATTCAAGATGGCGGCCGAACCGAAAGTGGCGTACCTCGTACATATTTGCTACTACTGCTGGCCTCCAAACCTCCCCATATAGCCAGTCCTTACGCCGCCTCTTTAACTTTTGGAAAGCAAAAATTGAAACCATCAAAACTATTTAGTATTTTAGCTTCCTTTAATTTTTTGAAGATATTAATTTTTTTAGGTTTCATAAACATTGATCTCCAAACCTCACCTTATAACCAATTCCTTACACTACGGCTTAACTTTTGGAAAGAAAATTTGAAACCATCAAAATTATTTAGTATTTTAGTTTCCTTTAATTTTTGAATATTTTTTTGGTTTTATTTGTTTAACGCATTGGCCTTCAAACCTCCCCATATAGCCAGTCCTTACGCCGCCTCTTTAACTTTTGGAAAACAAAATTTGAAACCATCAAAATTATTTAGTATTTTAGCTTCCTTTAATTTTTTGAAGATAATTATCTTTTTAGGTTTAATTTAGCTTGGGTTTTTTGTTATGATTTTGAATTTTATAGATATTTTAACTAACATATGCGAGTAAGTATTTGAAAACATCCTTGAAAAGATTTATTTAAAACTATAGAAGCACCACAGAAGCACAAATGTTCGTTGTAGGGGTGTGTTTCTCTTGAAAAGCTTTTTGCACTATAGGAGCACCACAGAGCACAATCACAGAACCACAAATCTTCGTCGTAGGGTCATTCTCTTGAAAAGATTTTTACACTATAGAAGCACCACAGAGCACAATCACAGAACCTTAAGTCTTCGTCGTAGAGTCATTCTCTTGAAAAAATTTACACCATAAAAGCACCATAGAGCACAAATCTTCATTATAGGACAAGTAGATTATTTTCATTTCTAGAATGAATTTTCAAAAATTCTCTTCATTACTGAATCAAGTTTTCATGAACAACTTAGGTGAAAATTGCAGAAGCTCAAAAAATGAACGTGAAAGAAGTTGTTGATCGCGAAGAGGCGTGATATGACCTAATTACAGTTCCATAATTTATGTAAACTTTCAGACCTCAGAATAAGCTCAACAGAGAATTTCCTATGTCACCATCTAACATGATAAACGTTAGGATGTATTACAATACACGTGAACTCGCAGGACACTGTAAAATTTGCTAGGAGCCAGAGGCCGAAATAACGCTGAGCATATGCGTCGGAGAGCAGTAATAAAGCCGGAATTAAGTATCATAATTAGAAAAGGTACATCGTGACGTGACCACTAATTAAAGAAATGTGGATGCTGACCTATTTTCGTTATCTTTTGGACTTAAATGTCAGATTGCTTGAGCGGGAATGGAATCCATGATCTTCGAAACCAAAGGTTGGAGTCTTACCATTAAACCATACTAACATGACCTATGACTTGTGTGTTAATTTCTGTTTCACTCGGTGTGTGGTGCACTATCTCTCCAGTGGTGACTGGACAAAACGTATATTTATGTGTATATGTGGGTGTGTATAAAAATGCTGCCTACGCATGTTTCCCTTTTTTCAAAATTCTAAAAAAGATCGTTCAGTATGGTTTAACGGTAAGACGCCGACCTTCAGTTTCGAAGGTCATGGGTTCGATTCCCCACTCAGACAATCTTAACATTTAAGTCCAAAGGGTAATGGCGATAGGTTTGTCTTGATGACCACTAATTACGGTATATAATTTATTTAAAACCCTCAACATCAGTCATAAGCCCGGCGAAATTTGACTTTCACTACCTAACATCAAATACAAAGCGAGTATTACATGCCATAAAACCATCAGAGAACACGCAATCGGTCAAGTGGTTAATAAGCTAACAATCCTGAGCATACCCGTCATACAGAGAGAATACAGCCGAAATTATGTATTGTAATTAGGACAATCTGCCCCCCCCCCCCCCCATGTGAAAATCAATAAACACAGAAAAATATAGTAGTTTTCCTACTAAGCCGTGATCTAAATATTTCACCAAAAACATAAAATGTCACATCAATAACATTTCAATTAAGGAGACACTATCACCGATTAAAAGTACATGCAGAATCTGGTAACATCTAGTACCAAACACCAGTATTGTTTTAATATGAAAGAAGCATTAAAATTATGACAATAGTTCATTTGTCCTTGTGTTGTAGAGCTCAAAACAGTCCAACAATCAGTCAAAGATCAACAATGGTAAAATTGGAATTCTAAACAACACACAAAAATGGAGTCAAATGTGCTTTTCTTTGATGTTACAACCAGCGTTTGTTTATAATAATAATAATAATTTTGTTGCCAGAGCAACAGGACTGGCAAGGACCCAGGGGATCGCTGACTGCCAGCCCAAAGAGGGGACAGCAGTGAATACATGAAGAAGAGGAAAAATGGTGCAACAAAGAGTAATTAATGAGATTACAACAGAGCAAAAGCAAAAATTAAAAGCATGCACACAAGTGAAACATAAAACAAGTTTAAAATAACATGGTCAAATGAATTGAAATAGGTAGGGCAGGTGGATCACGACTGCCTTACCACTAAGGTTTTACCTACCAGGAACACAACGATACTCGAATATAACCAAAAATAGGACAAAAAAGTCCTATAAACATGGATCCGAAAATGAACCCACTTTTTAGTTATTTTTTAGTTTATTCGAAGTGGTCAATAAAATAACGCAATAAGAATATTGTTGTCATACTCAGTTTTCAATGTACGGGGTTACATAAGGGTAAACCAAATTTCAAACTGTTTCGCTGTAGGACCGAAGGTTCAAAAGTTATGGCTATTTGAAGGTACGCAAATTTTGGGGGTGGGCCCAAAAAAAATTGTCGATAGGGTTAACAAAATGTGCAAGGGGCATACAGGGTTGTTGGAATGGGGCCAAATTTCAAACCGTTTCGCGGTACGACCAACGGTTCAAAAGTTATGGCTATTTGAAGGTACACAAATTTTGGGGGTTGGGCCAAAAAAATTTTAACAGGATCAAGTAAAAGCTGGAGTCGCATGTGGGGTTGTTTGAAGGGGGGGCCAAATTTCTAACCTTTGGCTGTAGAATCATTATTTTAGGAGTTATGACCATTTTAAGGAATTTTGGAAAATTCCGAAAAATTAAGGAAAATGTGTGTTAAACCTAAAAAAAACATTTGGTTCCTGTAACCTAATTTTTTGTTAAACCAAACAAAATCAACGATTTTTTTAACTTAATAAATCACATTACAAAGTTTGATCTTTGTAAAAAAAAAACTTCTTAGTTTACAAACAAATTTTGGAATTTCGGAAAATTTCGGAAAACGTATGTTAAACCTAAAAACAAAACCTTTGGTTCCTGTAACCTAATTTTTTGTCAAACCAAACAAAATCAACCATTTTTTAAACTTAATAAATCACATTACAAAGTTTGATCTTTGTAATAAAAACTTATTTTACGAACAAATTTTAAACTCTTAATAAATTTAAAACTAAATTACTTAATATATATTTACTCACTCCAGCCCACGTTGAATCCAGCAGCATTTTTTTCAGCATCGGCCTTGAACACGAACACAAAATCCAGTCTTCTTGCACTAACTTGAATCAACAGTAATCTGA
Source organism: Lithobius niger (assembly GCA_023313725.1). NCBI lineage: Eukaryota > Metazoa > Arthropoda > Chilopoda > Lithobiomorpha > Lithobiidae > Lithobius > Lithobius niger. The sequence continues at coordinate 70,275 of JAHWFP010013542.1, forward strand.
CATTTTAATTCATTATTCACTTGTATTTATACACGATCAGGAGCGACTTTTCATCATGAAACTTAAATTGAAAGGGTTATACGCATGCGTAGTCAGCTCCACAACGCATGAACGGGAAATTTTGGCTGATGAAATATCCGGAAAATCCATTTTTAGAACTCTAGAATCATCTGGAACTTTCTATTACATACAGGGTACACCAAAACCATACAAAAGCAACCGATCAACTATTTTTTAGCTGTGCACCTTGCATATACGCTTTAACACAACCATTACACCAGAAATCATGACTCAAAAATAACTAACTGTGGGAGAGCTAACCAAATTAGACTGAACCAAAAGACTAGGGGAAGCTGGGGAACTTTGGGGTTAAATTAGGGTCAATAGGGTTAGTTTAGGTTGGGGGAAAGGAGCCTAACCAAAATTGGGCCTACTAAAGGCCTAAAGCCAAAATCCCCCTACCTAGGAAACCTAGCAGGGGTTGAAGAAGGACCAGCCAGTTGGCTGGCCCGAAGGCTTTCTGATTTTTCCATGC
>JAHWFP010013544.1:0-25572 GCA_023313725.1 Lithobius niger
CCCCCCCCCCCCATTCGTCCTCTGCTTTCGGTTTCCGCCTTCAAGACGGTGACAATCAACAAGTAAGTGATGGACCGTAAGTGGTCTTTAAAGTGGCACTATCACCGATTGAAAGCAGACGAATTTTGACAACATCTAGCGCTGTGTAGTACCATCTAGCGTTTGCTTGCACCAAGCGAAGGAACGCATAACGGCATTTCTTTTAACGAAACAAACAAGCCACGACATCCTTAATTATTGAGTGAAAATTTGGTTCATCCTCGTGCACCTGCGAGCAAGCTATAAAGGTTAACAATATCAATGTCACTAGATGGCGCCACGGTGTTTTCGTTCGCATTTCAATCGGTGATAGTGCCACTTTAAGCAATGACATTCAGGAGGGATAACGCCCCTCAAAAGGAAGCAGTTCGTAAGTTGGGTGTGCCCAATTCGTAAACTGGCCAACACCACCTCTTCTCGGCGACTGCGGCAACAAGCCAAGTGCCATTCCTTGACAGTGCCTTTAACAGCCCACAACTTACTGCTGTCTTGTCTCTCCCACAAGGCTTGCCAAAAAGTGTGCAACCTCATACATAGTTGGAAAGGCGTCCGAGGGAACACGGCTGAAATCTCTTTCCAGGGAACAAGAAAGGGCACATTTCACTGCAGCATCAGCGCGTTCATTTCCAGCTATCCCAACATGGCCAGGGATCCAGCAGAAAATTACGGCTTTCCTCGGGCCAGGCAAGCAGGAAAGTAGAGTTGGACACGCTGTGTCATGGGGTTTTGAGGGTCTTTTGGCTTTCAATAAATAAATAAGGACCGAAAATCACGCTAAGAAATTCTTTGCTGTTGTTGATGATATCTGTATTTGTTCTATTTTGTTTATAATGTTGGGGCAGATGACCCTTATTATTTATGTCCTCCTAGGGCACACACTATAGTCCAGTCAAATTAGACCAAATTTAGGTGGAATCGTGCAACAGTTCATACTAAACTAATTTTTGTCATTGATGTTCGTAATGGTCTCAGGTTCAACATACTGAAAGTCCTCACCTGTCCGTGTTTAGCTAACACTGCCGTATTGGAAACATGGCGCCTGATATTGGTTTTTCTTTTGCTGGAAACATAAATAACTGTTAATTTTAGCATTAGTTCCTCAAACGTTGAGTTTCCCTGGAGGATTTTCGATGCGTTGTAGCTGCCGGTGTCATAACCCGATTGCGCATGCGCAGGTGCAACCCTCCTCTATAAAAGCACTTTCGCGCCTTCGTTCGGCATCATTTTTCCTCCAGATCGTTTCCACGCCACTTCACTCCTGAGCTTTCAAGGTCCCTCCCTTTGAAGGATGTATAGTTGTATACTGACTCGACAGATGAGGTCTGGGAGAAAACTCTGCCGTCCTCGACTCATGCTGCTGTTAACGCTGATGCCGAGGCCGTCCTCGCACTACTGCATTCGCCCACCAAAACCACAAAGGCCCTCCAGGATGACAACACCATTGGCACTTTTCCCTTACATCCTGGTCAACATTCAACTTTGTCCGTCCTGAGTTTTTCGGCGATTGAAGAGGATCTTCGCTCGGCAAATACCGTTTACCACCAATTGAGAAGAAAGAAATCGTCTTCGCTCTCTCGCATTGGAACAGCAAGTGACAAAAAAGCATCCTTGGATCTCTTTTCGCATTCGTCCCGCGAAAGCCAGCCGGTCTCTCTCAAGGAAGTCCGTCAAATGGTTGAAAGAGCCCTCACGGATTTCGGACGCAGTCAACCCCCCATTCGTACTCTGCCTTCGGTTTCTGCCTCAGCGAAGACCAATTTCCTGAAGGCTGGGTTTCCAAAACTGCGAGCGAGTCTTTTTTTGGCACTGTATTAGAACAAACGTCAGGCAAAATGCCCACCTAATTCAAACGGCCAAACGGTCTACAAGTTCTCAATCGTCGTCATATGCGTTTGCCCCAAACCAGAATATGATCGGTATTCCAATACTGCTCAATGAGCGGCAAAAAGAGCAGACTAATGTGCAGCTGTTGCTGTTAAGTAGGATGTGCGATACTCGAAAAATTCTAGCCGAGTCGAGTACGCAACATATCCTCGAACTCGGCTCGTAGCTTGCATCCCTAGTCAGAAAAGTCAAATCCGGTGAAAATACGAAAACTTCGCCAATTTTTGACCGATTTTGACGTTCAAATATACCAAATTCATCGTCTCAATGAGAGCTTTCCGGTAGGGCAATTTAAAAGCTACTAGGTCAAACCATTTTAAAGTTATATCCTAAAAACTGGAAAACTAGTTGTATATGTTGACACGCACAGTCTGTTAAGCAGCATCTTAGTTGTTGTTACATCTTAGTTGCAGCATCTTAGTTGTTGTTGTTGTTGTGGTTTGATACATGACAATCCAAAATATAAATTTGCTGATGACTTAAAAGTCGGTTCCGAACAACCGACTGAGGAGGATTCCATTTTTCTCTCTACTCAAATTGCCTCTGTCGTTAAGTGGTCAGAACGCTGGCTGCTACGAAATGTTGTGCGTTCCACATCGGACGGAAAAATTTAATGCATCAAAACTACCTGGGTAGTTCCCAACTTAACTCTGTTAATCAGATTCGCGACCTAGGTATCCTTTTTAACCACGATTTAAAATCTTCCACCCATTGTGGAAACATAGTTAAAGCTGCGTTTCGTAGGCTTGCCATTATTAGAAGATGCTTTCGTTCTTCTAACCGTCAAACCATGGTATGGGCCTTCAAAGTTTACGTGCGACCAATTTTAGAGTATGCATGTCCTGTGTGGCCACCACATTTCATACAGGACATTGACAGGTTGGAATCTGTCCAGCGTTCCTTTACACGGTCTGTGCGTGGGCTGGGCAAACTTTTGCCTGGCTGCCGCCTACGGCTACTCGGCTTGGAACCACTTGAGCTGAGGCGCCTGAAGGCGGACCTGATTCTTACATTTAAGATCGTTCACGGTCTGATGCCATTGGACCTGCCTTTCTTCGACCGCAGTGAAAATAATTTTACTCGGGGCCATTCTTTTAAACTTAGAAGCACTAAGTGTAACCTAGACTGTCGCTGGTACTTTTTTTGCAAATCAGGTGGTGGTGCCTTGGAACTCCCTCCCCGAGGCTGTTGTTTCTGCTACTTCGCTGGGTGTGTTTCGTGGATTGCTAAACAAAACCGATTTGTCAACCTACCTTAAGCGTCCATATCTGTGATGCAGCCATTAACGTCGTACAAGGACCGGTGTTAGTGGTAACGTATGTAACCCTTCCGTCCTCCTTGCCCCTACTGGGTGCAGAATGCTTTATTTATTTATTATTATTTATACACTAAGAAACAAAAAAGACACTTGCAAAATAAGTGCGTTAACCAAACACTTGAACTCGGCTCGACTCGAATTAAAATTATTCTACGGCCCTACTGCTAAGAATAACTGGGACCTTGGTCTCTTGAAATGAACTCAGACTGTGCGGGCACTCGGTGTTGTGGTGTCAGCGTATGACGCTTTGGTCAGACCATGGTTGGAATATTGTACCCTAGTCTGGTCACCGTACTTAGTGAAGGACGTTATGATTGTTGAGTCTGTTCAAAGGAGATTCACTCGCATGGTTGGAGCCTTGCAATCCACCCAGTACGATGAACGCCTCGCTTTCTGGGGCTAGAAACCTTATAGACAAGGAGTCAAAAGTTGGATCTGACCATCGTTTTCAAACTTTTGAGTGGTCTCCTTGATATTGACTGGAAGCAGCTCTTTCTTCTCTGGCACAAATTTTATGGAATACTTTAGTGTCGTCAACAAAATCCTCGCTAATCATCGTCAGTGTAAACAAAAAGGTGGGCATCGAACACCGCACATTGCAGGGCATAAGGAGGAACTAAACTTATTTTATTTCAAGCAAACGATACCTTATCAACCTTTCTATTTGTTAACTGTCCTTCCACTTATTGACCCGATTGTAGTACATGCCGCCAATAAGGCGGGGTTCCGTCTCGAAGTCATGGTCGTCTCGACCCCAAACAGGGGTAGTTGGTGATGAAGGTAGTCTTGGTTCTCCACTTTTCCACTGCTAGGATCTCTTCCAACGGGGTCCTCCACAACAAATGCCTATGAAGTTGCCATCACTCAGAGTTAATGGGGATGGACCTCAGCTCTTGTTCCTTGGGCAGTACTTGTCTTATAAACCTCCCAATCATGGCAGATCCACTTAGCAATCAGTGACACCTCCCTGCAATGGTGACACCCCTCTCTTCCACTAGAATGCTCACGAAAAGGTTTCCAGGGTTTCTGCCCCTTTGCTGTGCTGGAGGTCGTCCTACCTCAACCCCCACTTTGGTAACTGCCAGGTAGAAACGGAGTGCTCCGACAGGGCATTGGAGACTCTCTATACTGTCGGTACCCAAAATGGGGATAGGGCCAATATCACCAATCAGGAGGACTTCTTGCTGGGGTTCTGCTCCGATGTCAGGTGGATATGAAAACGACACCTTAGACATGTACAGCGAGCTCAGTGTGTCCTGCCGACATTGCCAGTGCAAGTAGAAACACTGTCTTAGGTGTTAGATGGTGAAGAAACCCTTTGTAGAGGGTTTCGAGGGGCAAAGCCGAGAGAAAATGCAATACTCGCGAAGGTCACGAGGAATGCACAATCGCTTTACCTATGGACGGAGCACACCAAAAGACTGTGCACCAATGGAGAAATCACAGGGTTCGTTACCACCGCCGTATCACCTGCGAGTGTCAGCACCGAGTTGGTTGCTGCCCTGTAAGCTTTGAGCACGATTGGCGAAAACCCTTGCTTAAAAAGTAATTCAAAGAAGTTGCACAGCCGTTAAACAGAGGGTTGACATGGGTCTGTTCCCGACTGCATGCATCACACGTGTCACCATCTCCACTTGGCCTCATAGACCTTGATCGTGGATCCCGTGACAGTCTAGAATACAGGACGCCTCCACACATGAGAATCATACTTTGTCTCCATCCGTGAAGATGAAGCAACTGAAGATAGGGATGATGAATCTGTCCCAATCGCTGGTTGAGGAGGTTCTGGGAAAACAACAGGGAAACTGGCTCCTCCAACTTCACATTCATCAGGACGACGAACCATGGGATGGTTTCCCACAGCGGGGCAACCAGGATAAATGTTTCCCTCGATATCTGGATCTTGTTCAGTTCTGTCTGAAGCAAGCACAATTTTTTTTTTGGGGGGGGGGGGCAGTGGCAGGTAGGCACTTGGACCCTCCTTCGACATGCTCAGGCTGTCTGTTGCTAAATCGATCAGGCAAACTTAGATGCAAAAAAAAAAGAACCTAAAAGAAGACATGGCTAGCCGAACAAAAATGCGGCTGGCATATTTCCGGCAGTGGCTGAGGGGTCTAGTTGTCGTGTGTTTGTACCCATCTCGACAGTTTGTCCACCAGCACAATCAACCGTCTCGCAATGTGCCGCGGATGGAGGGTTATCTGGAAGTTTAAACACAGCTCGAATATTCGATTGACTTCTAGGTACAAGGAAATACATCAGAGACCCCCGCCTCACTGTGTACAGCCATTGCTGCTGTGCAGTTCGTGAGCAGTTGCTGCAAATCCCCTCACTCTCCGCCCATGTCACCAGCGCCAGAAACACTGCCCACAGTTCCAGAACATTTATGTGTCGCCCCCTATCATCTGACGGTCACACGCCCGTAGCCTGCCAGTCCCCCAAATGTGCACCCCAGTGTGCCATTGAGGCATCCATGAACAAGTGAAAGTACAGCAACGGGGGTGTACTGGAACGTCTGCCTGTAGATTCCGTACATCCAACCACCAAATCAAAACTTCAAAAGGGACGTGGAGCAGGGGTATCAGTCTCCCAGTTGACACAAGGTTTCCAGGTCTCTTTTCTGAACCAATAGAGTGGACGGACTCACCACGATCCTAATGGTATTAACAGTACGCAAGAATCTAATTGCCATATCACCTGGAGAGGGATTGGGTTGAAGTGGGTGTTTCTGGAGAGAAGGTCGTGAAGCCGGGAGCTGGTCCACTCGTCTCTGTGAGGGGCGGATCATGAACGACTGGTCGACCGCAGTTCGAAGTTCGCACCCAAAAATTCGAACTCCTGTGCTAGAACCGATCAAGATTTCCTGGCATTTACCCCAACCCCAGATGCTGAAGTTCTCTGAAGCACATTAACGGTTGGTGGAGAGGCATTTTTTCCAGTGATTTCCCAACAGCCAGTCGTTCGAACACGCAGACATTGGAGAAAGAAAAGAATCGGACGCATCATCATGGAGAAGATATGAGGAGCTGTACAGATGCTGAAGGGGAGCACTTCGAAGCAAGAAATCCTGCCTTGGCAAACCAACAGAGGAAGGGGCACATCTCCAGATAGGCATCTTCGAAGCAGGGCCGAAGCGATGGGGGGGGGGGGGGGAACCCCCCCCCCCCCAACCATCCAAGAAACACAGAGTTGGCAAATTCGAGTTGGCAAAATCAAAAAAATTTTCACTGCAAATTCCAGTTTCCACGAGTACTGATTAATTATCATCATCATTCCGTCAGTTTGAAAGTAAAGTTTACAATACATTTTTTTCCCATCAGTTTTCGCAACACTTCTGTGTAGCTTGGGAGTAACTGAAACGCTGCCCCTGATCATTTCTGGTTGCTTCCCTGCATAGCTAGACTATAAGGAGTGGGGGAAAAGAAGCTCCGCGAAAAGTTGCGTAGTTGGCGAAAAATAGAAAATTGACTTGGCCGTTTTGTTTGCTATGTCACCACTTTAAGTGGCACCATCACCGTTTGAAATGCGAACGAAAATACCGTGGCGCCATCGTGGGCAATGATATTGTTAATCTTTATAGCTTGCTCCCAGGTGCACGAGGATGAACCAAATTTTCAGTCAATAATTAAGGATGTCATGGCTTGTTTGTTTCGTTAAAAGAAATGCCGTTATGCATTCCTTCACTTGGTGCAAGCAAGAGCTAGATGGTACTGCATAGCGCTAGATGTCAGATTTCGTCTGCTTTCAATCCGTGATAGTGCCACTTTAAGAATCACAGTCACAGATAATGTAGAAAATAAAAACAAAAAATGGACAAAACTATATCCCCACCGAGTTTGAAGTCGTGATAATAATACTTCACGAAAATCGTATACAGTTGGCAAAACTAAAAACCGAGTTGCTATTTTACTTCCTAGAGTTCTTTTTCTGTTAGACAGTGCCGCTCAGAAGGAGTTTTAGCGTGGAGCAACTCGTAACTGGTATTTTAGGAGGGTAGAAAATTACTGGCATATTAATATACCAAAACACAACATCACTGCCAGGATTTAAAACGTTTCTTAGGTAAAGCAGAAATATCAACAAACTCTGCATAAAACAGACTCTGCGTAAGGACTTCTGCCAAGTTATCGCTGTCTAAAGTTGTGATATCAAATAAATTTAAAAAAATAATGCAGAGTTATTTGATTTACTAGGTCGTCTACTAGTCCATCAGTGCCTTGGTTTTACTTAAAACAGTAACGTAAACTAAAGCTGTACTTCATGAAAATCGGGTACAGTTGGCAAAATCAAAAACCGAGTTGGAAAAATTGAATTAGCTGTTTGATTTTCTCTTGTCCTTTTTCTGTTAACCTATCGCCACTAAATTTGAATTTGAATTAATGCAGAAACAACTACATTTTTCAAAAGAAAATTGTTAAAAATTTTAAACTTGTTAATTTCGAAGGTCCAAAATTTGACGATAAGAGTTCCTAAGATCCCATATTAAACGACAAAAGTGACCCAAGGCCACGAAATGAGGGCAAAAATTACCCTACGGGACCGGTAATTATTTATCGCCGGGGAAGCTGGAGGACCCTCTCAAGGGGAAGGTCATAAATTTTTCAGATCCCATCAAAAGGGGAGGTCAAAAACACACTGACCAACTGGAAAAAAAGTCATTTTTGGACCACAAAAATGGCACTTTCAACAGTCAAAATTTCCAAAAACGGCTCAGCTTGCCCCCCAGACTGTTTACAAGGTTTTGAAACTAATATTAATATTACTGGAAGTACAGTTATTACAAAAAACTTTACAGGAAAGCCTTGGCACCTGGTTTCTTGACGTCTTCTACATCTCAGGTGCTGACTATGTTAGGATGTGGTCATACAAGCAAACAGTATGTTCATCATACTTTTGTAGGAATTTCGACAAAAGATGGGTGCAAAATATTTTTTGGGGGGTGGTCACAATATTTTTGGACCCTAAGGGTGGGGGGAATCAAGGTTTTTTTTTCAGGTCTTGAAGGGGGAGTCATCAAAAATTTAGTGGTCACATTTTTATTTCCCACCCCACTGACCGGCCCCCAAGATCCCCTGAATCAATGGAAAAAAGTTAAATTGGAGCATGTTGATTTCAAATGTGGAAGCTCTTCTCCAATAATACCTCAAGTTGTTTTGGACAAAACTGAGGTAAAAAGTTTCGCCATTTCTTTTGTCTTTCGCAGCTCCATTATTTAAAAACTGGACCATGATTTTGTTTTAAAACGTGAAAGTTTTTTTTTACAATGATACCTCTAGGCCTATAGTTGTTTAGGATACAACTGAGACAAAGATTTCTTTACTTTTCACCTTTCGATAGTACATTAAAAAAAAAAATTCTGCCCCTGACCTGCTGCCTATGCTTGCACACAGGAGTCTTCGTCATTCATTATAGCCTAAAAGTCCAAAATGTACAATTAAGTCAACCCTTAATCGTCAGTGGCCAGCTTATATAATTCTAAACTGAACTCGGTTTAATTTAATTTGGAAAAAAAAAACATGATTTAGTCACAATACAATTTTTACGAAACCTACCATCCTAAAAAATGAATTAAAAAAAAATCACCAAAATTTGTTTGACAATTTGTTGCATCAGTGTTCACTGGAGGCTAGAAACAGGCACTAGAATAGCATAAAATGCTTCAGCTTCTGGGGCTCCGCCCCGGACCCCGCTGGGGGACCTTACAGCGCTCCCCCAGACCCCCAAGCTGAGCTTAGCGGACCCCCTCAAAAGTACTTTACTGGCAGCACTACTGGTATTTTTTAAACCAGTTGGCAAAATGAGAGTCCCCCCCCCCCCCCCAACCAAGTACCCTTCGCTACGGCCCTGCTTCGAAGTCGATTGATATTGTAAATTCCTGGTGTTGCAGTGCGTCCCGGATGGTAACTAGGGTCTCCACCTTGGAAGTGATCCACTTGGATATATTGATCAAGGTGCCTCAAGTTGAAAGATAGTTGGTGTCCCCCGCTGCTCTTCGGAGTCACCCGTGCAGGACTGAAGAACCCTAGCATGTTGGGGGGTGAGTATAACTGTCGGATTAGATTGCTCCCTTCCTTAGCAGTGTCTGCACCTCCACCACAAATTGGGGTGGCTGGCCTGCAAAGCAGCGAGGGAAGGAGTGGGGCAACGAAATCTTGTAAATAAGCTTCTTGTGGTGGCCTGATGAAGACAGGAGGCTATTTTTTCCATCTTTAGTCATTGCAGCCTGTCGAATATAGGTATGACTTGTTTTTGAATTTGAGCGCGATTTCGTGTCTTGGAATTTCTCGAACATTCAAAATATGACGTTTTTTCTAACAATAAAAACAACATCGTCTGGCTTCCTCGCTAGATGGCGTCATCCATGCTCCCTTTCCAGCATGCTCCGTCTTGGGACCTCAATCATATGGGCATCGACCCGAGTGGCTCGATGCCAACGTGCTGTAAAAGTTTTTTGGGTTGAAATTTTTTGCCCAAGGCCACTTAAAAAAAAAAAGAAAGCTGGTTCTCGGGCATTTTTCTCATGAAATCCGGGAGGGAGTTTTTTTATTTTTCGGCTCTATTTTTCAGTAATTTTCAGGGAATTATTTTTTATTTTGGGTAAAATAAAGAACACTGCCTCGTAATTCTGATTACCACTTGTCCCTAAATTATTTAACGACAAGAATGGTAATTTTACATTTTCATTTTTCAAAAATTGTTTGGTTTACGGGCGGAGTCCCAAATTGAAACACCAGGCAGCTAGGTTTTTTTTTTTGACAGGCTAAAAAAGGTTATTTTTGGCAAATTTTTCAACGCCATTTTAAACACAAAAGTTACAAAATGTACCTTATTATCAGAATAAGTACTAACACGCAGGTTTCTCGCTTGGTTTTTCTTAGGCTAAGAAAAATATAAGCAGTCTCTTTTAGCTATACCTTCTTACAAATAATAGGCACTTGGCTATCAAATGCTACTACAGTAAAGTTCGTTTACAGCAAATTTACAGGGGATTGGTACTTTACTGCGTTATAACAAAATTCTTAAAAAACGTATAACGAATTTATAATTCTCAAAAAAAAATTCGTTACAGAAGAAAATAGGCCTAAAATGTAACCTTTTAAGGAGTATGAACGTCAATATACATCCAAAAAAAATCAACCCAAACTCGGTAACGACGTCGAAGCTTTGAAGGTAAACAGCTAGTCGAAAAACAATTTTTGGCCAAAATAGTTATCAAAATGAGAAAAGCTGTATTCATTATCTGACATGTTGTGCATCGATTTCAGTGAAAAGCACTTTAGTTGAGTGTAGACTTACTAAAATTTGCAGAAATGTCGTTCTCATTCTTTTTTTGAAGTTAAAAAGCAGAAAATTGGTTATTTTCGATAAGCGGTAGCGGCCGAACCATTTGACTGGGTGCCGCCATCTTGGTTTCGTTGGTAAGCTGGATTCCCCTCTATGCGGGCATCTCAACATATTTTCTCGATGGCATTTGACATTGGCCTATCAGGCGTATTGTATTAGGCCGTTTCTGGCTGTTTCTAGCTAAATTTCCAGAGCATTTGAAGATCGCGTTCCCTCATTGACCGGTTGGCACCATGTGACCGTTTGGCGAGTTCTCATTGGCTGATGCGCGATTTCAACAAGGACGCCGCAGCCGCCCGCTTCACATTTCAGATACGCGCAGTTCAGCTGCTAAAAGAAACGGAAGCGTTTTAAGGAAACGATCGTTGTAGAATTAAAAAAAAAAATTAACGCGAATTAAATGGATTTTGAGAGTTAACTCTGGTAAGCATTAATAATCTAATGGCAGACATAATAATCAATGTTTACGTGCTCGATGAAAATACTATTGAAAGACTTAACGCTGTGGATAATAGTCAGGCCAATTTACTGGTGACGGAAGAAAAAGGTTTGACCCGCACCATTTTTAAAGACCCGCACGCACCTGTAAACCAAACAATTAACTTTACGTGGCCTAAGCAACATTTTTGATCTTCAACTGCTATTTTTGCCCCATTGTTTCTTTTTTATTTCCCATCAAAAAATCAGTGCGGGAGGGCCTGAGAACCAATTTTTCTTTTTTTAATGGCCCAACATAGAAAAGATATACGCCTGGAAGAAATCTGACCTGAAGGCAGTACTGTACAACGCAGCCGCTCTTAACTCTTTATCAATCGTTTGGGTGTGTATAAAAAAAGTTGTAGTGCTTCGAAACAGTTCCCTTGATGGTTTCAGAAGAAGATACACAAAGCTTTACGACTTGATAGGGAACGAGATCGAACACTGGTGACGAGAATAATGAGCACTATAGGCACTAATTCTTTTAGTAGTGAGCCCTGAAGTGGTTGAGTAATCTGCACTGGATTTCAAGTTGATGTTCATGAATTTTCAAGAAAGCATGGCATCTCAGTTTAATTCATATTTGATTTCCTTGCAAGACTATACGAAAATGACTGATGCTAAGTTGGCAGATCATGATAGCTTTTCAAGTGCTTTCCAACATGGCGACTCCCACTAGCATGGCGACCAAAGTGATGAGCAGGAGTTCGATCAGTCCGATCTCGGAGCCGAGGCACAGTGGAATAGGAACTGTCAAAGTCAAAGACGGTTCTAAACACCAGGGAGTAGTGAAATTAGTTCACACAAAACACTTAAGCATCCAGTGAACAAAGAGCTCGGACCCTTTTTAATGCACAGTAGTAGTAAGCCTCCTCGCCGTAATTGTAAGGCTGTACAGATGCAGATACCGTGTCGGTAAATCTGCAGATATTCAATGAATCGGAATCGGTATTTCTTACAGTTTCCTTTGCAGATACCACACTTCACCTTTGATGATGTAGAGTTTCATGTTTCCTGCCTGCTGTCAGTCACAGTTCTGGAAATTGAAGTGCAACACAAAGTTTCATCCTGAATAAAATCATTATCTGCATCGAGAACTTTGTGTTCCATGCTTTCAGACGGTCACGATTCCAAAAATAACATTACAACACGAAGTCTCGTCTTGAATTAAATCAGTATCGGCATCGGTATCGGTTTAACAGATATCATGCGGTATCGGATCGGTAGAAGTGGTATCGGTACAGCCTTACGCAATTGTAGTTCTCTGCAGCGCGATGTATCTCGAACGCCACACCACAGTACGTGAAGCATGCGATCCACAGCGAACGCTAACTTTTGTGGCTGAAGAGCTTCCCTAATAGTGGCAAGCATTTTCATTTTGAAATGAGATTCTTCAAGAAATTTAGAACCCAGTGGCGTTTGGCGGGGTCAGTCGAATTGCTCCCTTTCCCAACTACTTTCTTACCCCTTCCTCTAGTGCCCAGTACGGTGGAGTGTCTAGAAGCCATGACGAGGGTATCAAGAGAAAGGGACGGCTGCGATTCGAAAGGTGGACCACAGCCCTTGCTGACGAGTGACAGTATACGCATCTGACGTGACCTTGACATTTTTTATTTTGCATGCCCTGAATGAACTATTAAGCTGAGAAGGCTTTTGTGGAGAAATAATCCATATACTATTGAATTATCACTAAAACTTTAATTTATTCAAACTTATTTCAAGTAAAATAGCAGAATTCTTTACATTTTTTTTTTTTTTGCAAATTTGCACTTTACAGTGTATACAACCAACCCTGCATCACCCATTATTTCCACATTTTTCAAAAGGTACTAGGAAACTGTTAACTTAGATGGAATTAACAAATTTGTGGGTTGAATCAAACTAACAATTTTTGGAGTTCACATTTTAAACAGGCATTGAATGCAGCAGGTACCTTGTCTCCTGTTAACACAAACGAGATACAAAATTAAGACAAACTGAATAGCAATTTTAATGTAGTTTACTAGTATGACCGAAATGAACCAGCTAATGTTAACAGAAGGATTTATTAAAAATTGACTGAAGTTTACCGTAAATAGCTGATGCTACTGATACGGCCAAGTGACAGAAACAATTTCCACATTAATAGAGCCTGAACGAACTTTGTATTAATGAAAACAAGCCGTTGAAGACCTTTTCGAGGTAAAAGATTAATGCAGGCGAAGGTATTATCGCTCTCGGCCTCGCAATTACTCATCATCATATACACTGAAATCTTCGACTTTTTCCCACCCTTTCGTCTTCAGCAACACTTCATTCATCTCTGCATGGTACTTTTATGAAGCATGCCTACAATACGTACAGATGCAATATCTAACTCAAAACGATCGCATGATCAAGATTTCTTTATAGGACACATGACTGTATATTGTGTATGGAACTGATGCAAACTGCCATTTTTGATCAGGTTGATCAGGCTCTTCTTGTGTGCCGTGTAATTTTTAATTATTGGAATCAGCGAATCGCAATCAGACCAGATTCGATCAATTTTTGAATATTGGCAGCAATGTGCGGATTCCGAAGATGTCTGAAACAGTAAACGTAATTGTGTTATTATCTTCAAATTCTGAAAAATAGAAAAAAAAATAAGGTCATTAATCTTACTCCTGTAACGCTTTTGGATCTTCCTGCATTTGTTCTAATATTAGTCGCATAGCAGGATCAGTCAAGATCTTTTGGACCTCAGGGTCATTCATTGCGCGTTTGCGCACTTCTTCAGGGTCAGAGTTCTGTGCCATCGAACAACGCCGGAACCCATCCAACGCTTCCTGTTATCAAAATAGATAAACACACCTCCATGAAGGATCTTTACATTTTTCAATAAACATTACAAGTTAATTATTATGACACCAAATATAAAAAATTAGAACAAAATAGTAGCACAATACCCACCTTCACGCCACTACGTTTTATCCGAGTGACATGACACTCAGCTACTGCAGCATACCAACCCTTCACTGAAATCACTGGCATAGCACCTACAACCAGATTTTCGTGTAGAGTAATTGTGCTCTGGCATCAAGAGAAACGATTTCTGTGGCTAGATCACAATTACAGTATTGCATGGTATCGAAGAGCCAATTTCCGCAGTAAAATTTTATATTAACACTTGGCAAAAAAAGGTACAGTAAAATCTGAGTTATCCGAACTCCCATTATCCGAACACCCTGATTATGTGAACTGCCCTTTGCCAAGAAAACCGACGAAATCCGAGTAGGCCTAAAGAAAATATCAATACTTGCAGAACCCAGGTAATATTGTAATGCTACCAACCATCGGTTGTTGTTTTACAATATTTTTTACCAACTTCAAAATCTTTTTTTAAATATTTTATTACCGTGCAAGTAAAATTGTTATATGGCCTAAAATCTCGTTGATACCGCTCCCACCATCTGTCGCGAGCCGCCATTATTGGCTCCTACCCAGCCATTCACAAAGAACGCGCTTGCACTAGTTCCAATGGACACGGCCTTGACTCGGTTCGTGTGACGTCACCTTATGACTGGCCCCAGTACCACGTGCCACAAATGAACCAATCGCAGCTCATGACTCGCAATACTACAGAACGCGCTAATGGCTTTGAAAGAAGCAGTTAATTGGAGGAATAAGGCAGTGACGTTGATGGCAGCAGGAAAGGGGATTTCCCCGGGATTCACTGATTGCAAACGTGACAAGACGGCGGTCGAACGATACGTGTTTAACGAGTTAGCCTCCGTTCGCTTAAACCAGCGCTATTTTCATCACACAGAAGCAATTTTACCTTAGTTTTGAAGACTTAACCCTCTGGGCCCTAGAAGCCGATGTGTTGGCTTTACACTATATACGTTTGAGTTAAGAAACTAAAACCGTAGGACCCAGAGGGTTAAAGAAAAATACTAAGGTACAAATATATATTATGATTAGGCCTACCGCAAGATTTACTGCCTGCATAGAATGATTTATACCAAATCAACGTTGATCGTTCATGAGGGTTTTCGTTTTTAATTTTTAATTTACGGTACAGTAACATTTTAGTTTAATACTGTGTTTTACTATTATTAGCAAAATAGTTTAATCGCATTCAATTCCTTCACTGATTGGCAATCTTGAAAATATGAAGGTTATTTACGTAAACAATACAGGTTTTGCCTGTAATTTTCCCCGTGCATGCAGTACTGCTGGTTTATTAACATTAATCGGATCATCCGAACGACCCTTGGTCCCAATTAGGATAATTCGAGGTTTTACTGTATAGTTTGGTGCTATGTTTACTAACAGTGTTTTCCATAATGGACATACAAACCAAAAATAGCAAAGTCCAGCTAACTCCTTGTATTATACGGTGAAATCTTCGGTGAAATCACTTGCAGATTTGCAAGTGAGTCAGTCAACTTCTTCATGCTTCCTATACTACGACTTCAGGCTTGCTATGTACGGATGTGCGATACTCGAAAAATTTGATCGCTTGCTTCCATACTCGGAAAACTCGAATACGGTGAAAATATGATAACTGCACCAATTTTTGACCAATTTTGACGGTCAAATATACCAAATTCGTCGCGACAAGAATTAAAAGCCACTAACTCAAACCATTTTAAAGTTATGTCATGAAAACTAGTTGTAGACAATGACCCACACAGTCCGTTAAGCAACATCTTAGTTGTTATTACACTAACACATAAAAAAGATACTTGCAAAATAATTGTGTTTACCACATACTCGAAATCGGCGCGATAGTCTATTCTCCTGTTACAAACTCGGCTTGGCTCGACTCGAATTGAAATTATTCTACTCGCACACCCCTACTGCTATGTCTTGCCATTCCACATTTATCAAAAATGCACACAAATGTTACAGTTGATTTACATCAGCTATTTCTACTGCACTACCACCAAAATTAACACAAAATCTGTTATTTGGTAAGAGACTACCACGCTATGCTTGAATGTATGTGTTCTGTGAATGTGTGTGTTGCCTGTATGGACTGTTTATAACTATTTTACGAGCCATAGCTATATGGCAACAAAGCTATATAAGTTAGGAGTAGAGACGATATATTGGCTTTTTAGAACCAGAGTTAAAGCAGGAGATGCCAGAGCAGCATGTGTATAAATCCCAACTGCAGAAGAAAGAATCTCAAAAAATAGATGACGAATGCTACAACTTAGACTACCACGCCCTTGAAGGAGGTGTACCAACAGTTTAACTCGCAAAGGGAGAGACCTTCAAATGAGGTGCCGTAATTACATTTTAGGAATACAGAGGATCCACGGCTGTGCACATGGGAATGAGGGCTTTGCTCAACTGACACTTGTAGGCTTGCGCTACTCACGCGAGAAGTACGGTGTCCAGCGATGACTTAAGCAGTCGAAATTCATTCCTCCGCGTTGTGTTCACAAAAAAGTCTTTGCTGCTAACAAGTTGATGCTATTGCTAACAAATTGAAAGTAGTCGTAAGAAAATGAATTAGAATGTTATCTGTATGATAAGTTTAACCCTTTAACTAGTATGAACGTATATATACGTCAGCAGTTATGTGTATAAATGGAGTAACGACGTATATATACGTTGTAGCTTAAGGGGAACTGAGAGTTGAAAAATAAAATCCGCGGCCAAAATATCGGAAATGACAAAAGCTGAAATTCGCTACCTGATTATGTTGTGCATCGATTTCTGTAAGCAAAACGTTGTTACTGGTGTCTATAATCTTATAAAAAGCATTTTAGTAGAGTGTAGTCTCACTAAAAACTCCAAAAATGCCGTTGTGATTCTTTTTTTCCCAAGTTAGAAGGCAGAAAATTGGTCACTTTCAATTTTCAATCATCGGTAGCGATCGAACAATTTGACTGGGCGCCGCCATCTTGGACTCGCTGAAAAGCTGGAATTCCC
Organism: Lithobius niger; assembly: GCA_023313725.1. Classification (NCBI taxonomy): domain Eukaryota; kingdom Metazoa; phylum Arthropoda; class Chilopoda; order Lithobiomorpha; family Lithobiidae; genus Lithobius; species Lithobius niger. The sequence goes on from JAHWFP010013544.1 coordinate 16,970, forward strand.
CTCTATCCAGGCCTATCATATCCAGGCCATATTTTCTCGATGGCCATTTCGCATTGGCCAGTCAAACGACGAATTGTAGTAGGCTGTTCCTGGCTGTCACAATCAAACTTTCCGAAGCATTTGCAGATCGCGTTCCCTCATTGGCCAGTTGGCACCACGTGACTGGTTTGGTGCGCTCTCATTGGTTAACGCGCGATTTCAACATGAATGCCATGGCACGCTTCAGATTTTACGTGAACGGGTGTGCTTCGTTCGTCGTTGAAAATAACGAGAAAAGATGACGTTTCACAACATTAAAAAATTAAAATAGCAGCTACGATGCAAAACTAAAATGGAAAATGAGCCGATAAACCTTCACACTATCGCGTATCAGGTGGGAACAACCATTTTTAGCCTAACTAATGCCAACTTACGGATGCGTTTTCGCAACATGGGAGATTTTCAATTTTAGTTCATTACCGCCCGTAATTTAAAAGAATGGTTCTCCAAAACTATTAAAGCCATTTATCTGATTTTTTTCTGTGCGCCTTAATGAATATCTGTTGCGTCCACGTAGTAAGTTTCAAATCATTGTGTCGAATATTTTTCGCAGGAATAAATTTTTCGTTCGTGCCTCACTCCATGGGCGACGGGAAAAAAAAAACTCTTCCTCGGCGCCGACCTTCTTTTTTTTTTTTTTAACTCACTAGTGAAAGGGTTGAGGGTGGTTTGATTGGATTGGTTACTGGTAAAATACAATTGTTTTACCGATCGATCTGATCACGTTTCGATCGGCAGGATTGATAACTGCTGTTACTTTTAACATCAGCTTATTGAAACATCGCCTAACTTAAGCCCTTATAATGAATTTGGTTGAATTGTGTTGGCCTCTCTAGCCATCACAGTAATGGACACCATCCTTTCCCCTTTTATACTAGGGTGTCATCAGTTACACCGTCGATAAAGAGGAGTTCTGCCTCCCCAATGCTTTTGAAAATCACGAAAATGTGAAATTTTTGACTAAAAACCATATTTTAAATTTTTTTTCATATTTATTTTTTCAGAACTCAATATCGCACAAAGGTTACCTCATATGATAGTTATAACTGTATTTTTTTTATTTTGATCGGTCAATATCTTCTGCCTCCCCAACGCCTTTGAAAATCACGAAATTATGAAATTTTTTACAAAACATTTTTTAAATTTTTTATTAATTTTTATTTTTTAATCGCTTAAGCTGTTCACTGTGAACATCTTGTGCAATTAAAAAAAAAATGAATAAAAAGTTTTTTAAAAATGTTTTGTAAAATATTTCACATTTTCGTGATTTTCAAAGGTGTTGGGGAGGCAGAAGATATTGTCAGATCAAAATAAAACAAATACAGTGTTAATAACTATCATATAAAGTAACTTTTGTGCGGTACTGAGATTTGAAATTTAAAATATGGCTTTTAGTAAAAAATTTCACATTTTTATAATTTTCAAAGGCATTGGGATGCAGAAGATATTGTCAGATCAAAATAAAAAAAAATACAGAGTTAATAACTATCATGCAAGGTAGCTTTTGTGTGGTACTGAGTTTTGAAAAAAAATAAATATGAATAAAATTTAAAATATGGTTTGTAGTAAAATATTTTGTCATCTTTCGTAATTTTCAAAGGAGTTGGGAAGGCAGAAGATATTGTCAGAAATAAAAAAATTTTACAGGGTTTATTTTTATCATATAAGGCATCTTTTGTGCGGTATTGGATTAAAAACAAAAATATTGCCGTTTCACTCCACCCTACTGTGCGGCCTTGGTGTACGGTTTTGGCCTGTGCAGCCTTGACGTGGTTCTTGGCCTGTGCGGCCTTTGATGTGCATTGTTCGCCTGGGAGGCATTGCTGTGGAATTGCTTTGAGGTGTATGTTTGGCCTGTGAGGCCTGCCTCGACAATTTGGGTTCGTGAGACCTTGTAGTCATTTGGCTGGTGAGGCCTTGTTGTGGGATTTTGGCGTGTTAAGCCTAGTAGGAATTTCGGCCTGTAGGGCATTTTGGTGATCTTGGCCAGTCCCGCCTTGCGGGGTGCTATTGGCCTGTTGAATAAGAGGGCCTGTAAGGCTTTTGACGTTAGTTTTTTGGCCTTTAGGGCCATTTGCGTGTATTGTTGGCCGGGGTAGCCGTCAGTGTGTACAGTTGGCCTGTAAGTGGGTGGTCTTTAGAGTGGCGTGGGCGGCCGTTGGTGTTCAGAGCTGGCTGGGTGGTTGGAATGAGCCTGTGGGGCCTGACAGGGAGATTGGCCTGGGGGCGTTATTGCGCGATGTTGGCTGGATGGCCATGGTGAAGGTTTCGGCTTGGTAGGCCTCGGGGCTTGCAGGACTGGGTGGGGCTTGCAGGACTGGGTGGGGCTTGCAGGACTGGGTAGGTCTTGGCGAGTACCATGATGTGTGGTATTTTTAGTTGACTCTGGCCAGTGGGGCCTCGGAGCAAGTTCGGGCTGGAGTGCCTTAGGATGGATCTGTCCTGTGGGGCCTCCGGTGTGAACTTGGCCGGCGAACTCAGGACGCATGCGGCTGGTCGCCGTAGTGGGTGGGCCAGATAAAACTGGGTTTGTGTTAACAGATGTGTGATATAAGTTGGCGGCGGCCAGACTTTTTGGCAGGATGGGTGTTGTGAACGTGGACAGGTGGATCTGCTGATGTGTTGGGGATAGGCTCGGTTTTTTCCGACAGCTCCTTTTATGTGGTGTGTTTTTGGTGAGGGCCAGGGGTTCCTGGTACTCTGCTGGCGTGAAGTAGGCCTGTGCATTTGGGTCTGGAGAGGTCCTTATTGGTGCTTGGGAGGCATGTTCGTGGTTGTGCAGGGCTTATACGTGATGTGGCTTTGGTACTCATTCTGCGGATAGAGGTTTGGGAGCTGCTCAGTGATGGTTTTTGTCTGGGCCTAGGATGTTGTTGTTGTAGTTGTCTTCCGAGTCTGGTTACCTAGGTGGTGTATCGTTGTGCGGTGGCACATAGTCGATGGCGTGTGCTTGGAGTGTATGTCAGTTGTTAGGAGGGCGGCGGCCTCTTTACCGATTGCTTCCCTGTGGCTGAAGCTACGGTGGGGAATCAGGCACCAGTAGGCAGTGTTTGGCAGGACTGCCGAGGTCGTGGAGAGGACAAGTTGTGGATGCTGGGGACAGCTTGCTACCCCGTGGTAGGAATTCTTGTTGTGGTATCACCTGCTGCTGAATCGTGGAAGCACACTTGCTTACGATCAGTCTGCCCAACATTACAACCGCTAGAGAGGATACGCTGGAGAATTAGAAAATTCTACCAGAAAACTTCCCTAGTTTTTGTAGGAGAATTGGAATTCCATAAGTATCCGAATGTGTGGTTCTATCGTGGGAGCCCGCCCACCTTCCTTGCGCAAGGTGTGGGCCTTTGTCAAAAGTGGTGAAACGGAGACCGCGGAAGTGAATGGAGACGAACATGAAGTGACGAGGAAAAGGTGACAAGAGGTGCTGGGATTGGTTGTATTTTTTTTCAGGGGTCGGTGGTAAAAGGCATAAACCCAACGGTAGAACCGCACGTTCGGATACTTGGAGAATTCCAATTCTCCTACAAAAACTAGGTAAAGTTTTTTGGAAGAATTTACTAATTTTCTTTGTTAAAACCACCTCTGGATATAATGCTATCAATGCACAATACCTGGTATTAATTGAGGCAGTGGGTATTTCGTGAAGTGGATACAATGGTTGCATTGGAGTGCATTCATAAACTGAGATCTGTTTAGCCTTTGGCCTCACTTCATTCAAAAAGCTTTTGCAATTTAACGTAGTGGTAAATCAGGCCCACTAAGTGCAGCAATCACTTGTCTCATTAACTACATAATCTCAAGCGTTAAATTCCCTCTTTTAACTCGATTGCTGGCAAGAGTGAAACAAATATGGTTTCAGCAAAAAATGGAAACTTCTGCTAGTTTAGGGCTCCATTCTATTGAATGGGAGACACCAGGGCCTACTCTTACCAACTGATAATTTAATATCAGTAGCTCTCACCCACAAAGATCTCTAGACAGACTGTTTCGCCCTTGTTTGGAATTGTCAGTAGAGAATACCTTGTGGACGAGAGTAGGGATGCACCGATGTGCACAAATGCCGATGTCAGATTCCAATGTTGAAAAAATATCGGTCGATGTCCGATTCCGATATCTCGTGGTCCGATGTTTAAGAAAGGTAAGTGAAAAAAAGTTACATTTTTCCTTAGAGTTAAAAATAATTAAAAGGATTTCGGAAATAAAATTAACATTTCTGCAGGCCTAAAATTTAGCACCAAGAAATTAATTATAAGCACGTCTGTCACTAAATGATTTAGTAATATTGTGGATTTCCGATGTTCTAACATCTGCTGCCTAAAACCGATGCCGATGTTCCAATGACCAATGTAACCTAAAAAGGCCGATTTCTGATGCTAACATCGGTGCATCTCTAGACGAGAGCTCACAAGGCATTCCCTACTGACGAGCCCAAACAAAGGTGAAACACACTGTCTAATCACCTTTGTGGGTGAGAGCTATTGATATTAACTCGGTTGCACCTAAAAAATGGCAGGTAAGAAAAACCACTAAGGAATGAGAAAACTTCAAGAATATAAATCGAACTGGTTGCCTTTGATATACGACCTTATTTCTTGTGTTATGATTATTGGGGAACTTTCCACTTTATTTTATCATTCATGGTTAATTGAAGCTTGTGTTTAAAAAAAAAAAAAAAAGGCTCTAAAATCCCTCTACGGCTTAGCAGGTAGCCAAGGCCATGGGAGCTGTGTTACAAACATCTAGATCGTAAGTTCGTATCTGGTAGCCCCTTTCCCATCAATGACAACTTGTATTAGGCAATTCATAATGCATTCATACATTTCGAGGGGAAACGAACCAAGTTTAATTTTACCTGATTGTTGGGATCCATCTCCATGGCTTGCCTATAGGCCTGTGCAGCTTTATTGGTCTCCTTCAATGCCAAGAGGATGGTGCCTTTACGAATGTAGCCTTTAACTGAGGTAACATTCCAATGTTAAATATTTATCAAGTCTTGCTTAATTTGTATTCAAATTTTACCTACTTACTGAAAGTGGGATCTAGGCGTATGCATTCATCACAGTCCTTCAAGCCTAGTTGGAATTCTGCTAGTTTTGTATAACATGCTGCACGATTGCTGTACAGCTTGGCATCATCCGGATTCCTCCTAATCGCTTCCGAATAATGCTTTAATGCTTTTGGATAATCACCTGCAAAAAGGTTACAACAAATATCCTTGTAGACTTCACTGTACCGTAAATCGTGTATTAAACGCCCATGGGCTTGTAAAATTAATTTCTCTAAAATTGGGGGGTGGGCGTTAAAAACAAGTATTATCTATTTTCTAAACTAATTTCTATCCAGGGAGGGAATTTTCTATCACGGAAAAGTCGGCGATAATGTGGTCATTTGCGTGCGTGTTCTGGATTCAATCTAGCATTAACACAATTTTTTTTCTTATTTATTTACAAATTTAGGTTCTTGTATACTCTGTCCTCCAAAATTTAACATAATTCGTAGCTAAAACTAATTTTTAACTATACAAACTTTCGGTAACATGTGCAGAACAAGATCGTAAACAAGATTAGGCTTATCATTAACGTGCGTGATCTGGATTCAGTCTAGCAAAAACACAATGCCTTTATTCTCATTTATTCACAAATTTAGTTTATTAAATTGTCCTCCTTCCAATATCTATCATAATTCAAAGTTAAAACTATTTTATAATCACCACCAACCTTGAAAACAACAACACGATTGATGGCCGTGACGCACATTCTGTGTTGACGGCAATTTCCCCAAAAAAAAATGATCCGGTTGACGCCAGAGATCCGAACTGACCATGTAAGAAAAAAAAATATTTTTTTATGTGGTAATTCGGATCTCACGCGTCAGCCGGATCATTTTTTTGGAAATTGCCGTCAACACAGAATGTGCTTCACGGCCGTCAATCGCGTTGTTGTTTTCAAGGTTGGTGGTGATTATAAATTAGTTTTAACTGTGAATTTTGTTAGATATTGGAAGGAGGACAATTTAATAAACTAAATTTGTGAATAAATGAGAATAAAGGCATTGTGTTTTTTGCTAGACTGAATCCAGATCACGCACGTCAGTGATCAATCGTTAGGCCTAATATTTCCGAAGTTTCCGTGATTACAAATGCTCCCGTGAATCGTGTTGGATAAAGTTGATTTTGTTAAATGTATTAAGTTTTTATTTGATTTTGACACAAAAAAACAAAGATTAAGTGGATGAAACGTTGATTTCGTTAAAACTGAATAAGATTTTAGTTAAATTTGCCACTGAAAATCGATTATTTTTAAGGGGTGGGCGTCAACAACAGTTTATTACAATTTTTGACCTTCAAGCATTTTAGGGGCTGGGCGTTAGCTTTAACTGGGCGTTTAATACGCGATTTACGGTACATCTGTTTTATTAGGCATAGGTTTTTACTAGGTTGGGCCTGTATTTTAATAGCGGAGATCTAAAAAAAACCACTTTACTCAAGATTTCCTTACATCCAAGAAACTAGCTATTTTTTTCTCCTGGCCTTGAAAATCCATAAAAAGAGACAAAACTAAGGAATTCGTTACTTGAAGGGAAGAATTGAAAATGGTTACAATCCAAGCATTTCCTTGAGAAGTAAAGCAGTACGAGCAATTTTTGAATGTGTTCCTTAGACGCCATGTTGGACAACATGTTAAGACGCCATGTTAGACGACATGTTCTTCTCAACAGTGTTCAGCAAGGTATTTTCCATCCCATTTTCCAACGCCGCCAAATGAACTTTCTCATCTGCATCCGAAACGTGAGTTAGAAATCAATTTAAAATAGCTGGACTAAGAATGTTAGAAACATCATCATAAGAAATGCTTCCCGCGCCAAGAATAAAGTCCGAATCCTGAGGGGAAGCGTTAGCCGTTAGAATGTTCAAATCAGCACACACCTCAGATGGAGGATTTTGAATGGCAAAAATCCGATCCCCAAAACAAAATCTTTATTGAGGCAAGTATCCAACAAACTAGCCCGGGGACAGCAGGACGAATCCAGAGTTTGACTTCACAGCTCATTGTTCATGTTTTGTTCCCGATCTCTTCCACATAGTCTCACACGTCACAATTTCCTCCTTGGAATACAATTTACAAATTTTGCACGGATAATGATGGATGTCACAGCTGCTACACTTGCTGCAAGATGGCGATCGGCTGGGCTGATGGAACACCTGCACGTAGTTATCTACCTTAGACGTGGATTAGGCTTAACGCAGTGCAGAGACGCCTGCCTTTTGCTGTGCCCAGAATCGAGAGTGGGGGGTCAATGGAACAGCGTCAATGAGTTATGGAATATGGGATGCCACCCTGGTGATATACATTGCCACATAGGTTTGGAGTTAATGTTGGGCATAGGCATATTTTCAAAACGAAAATAGCTTACATTATTTTCAGGAGAATGTAAAAACTAAAAAAGCAATGTCTGATAACTGGTTAACTTTTTGGACCATAACATTTTTTTTTTCACCAAGGGCTTATCATTGTTGAATTTATGAACAGTTTGCGGAAGAAAGTCAACATTTTCACCAATGGAAAGCAAAAATGATGCCAGACATCAGTAAAAATAAGGAGTTTTGGTGTTGGGACTAAAATAAAGCTTAAGAAGGTAAGCAAATCTCTGCAATAATCTTACCTTTCTGGAAGGAGTCATTTCCTAAATTCTTTTCCTCTAACGACTTATCCGGGTCTACGTAAGCCTTTAGTTCTGATGCTTTTAAAAGCTTTTCAACCTGAAGTAAAGAAAAAAATTCTAAGTTGGGGGGCCACTTAAAAATTTATATATTTTGAATTTATACATTTATTAAATGTAACAAATAAACTTGCATCGTAGCACCTGGGGTAAGCAGCGAGCATTTGATATTTACTGCAGCTCAGGTTTTGGTTATTTCAGTTGCAGCCTTATGGAAAAAACCCAATTTTACCTGGGGGGGAGGTCAAAATTGTTTTCTATTGCCTAAAGAAAATATACACTACCTGTAAATTTAATTGCATTCAGTTCCTGAGTGCTTGTTACCCTGGAGGATTCAAAACTCTCTCGATACGCCCAGCTGAACCACCCATCTGCGCATGCGCCAGCACGTGCAGACCCTCCATAAATGGTATTACGGCGTTAGCCAACCATCTATTTTTCCTCCAGATATGTCAGCCATGTGGTGACTCCAGAGGGGAGGTTGGGTGGGTATTTACAGGTAGTGTATATTTTCTTTAGGCAATAGAAAACAATTTTGACCTCCCCCCAGGTAAAATTGGGTTTTCTACTTGCCGGCTGAAAATATCACACTACCTGTAAATTTAATTGCATTTACAGTTGACCTCGTCAATATAGGTGGCGGGCACCATCATGGCGGGTTCCCAAGGGGGTTCGCTGGGTCCCAGAGATTTGGTGTAGGCTGAGGTGCGAGACGCATCAGACCCAATATCTCAAGCAGTTTAACTTAGGCAAGTACTGCAGGGGGGAAGAAACTGGTTATTGTCAACGGACTGACATCAGTTTGAGAGTTTTGATTCCGTTTAAAAGAGGAAGGGGGGGGGGGG
>JAHWFP010013551.1:0-10825 GCA_023313725.1 Lithobius niger
CCGAAATAAACCGGCTGAAAATTTAAAATCAAGTGTGTTTTATTGCATTTGTGGGGTACCACGTCTGTCAGAGACGACTTTGCTGTGTAGCTTGTTTTGATGCAAACAAACACCCTCCAAAAAGAGATATCTTCAGTTTATTCGTGCAAAAATTCTTTTTCTATTGAGAATACCTTAAAATCCACAATTGCACTTCTCAACTAAAATGTGTAATAGCTGTTCATTTTAAGGTCAGCGATTTAATGCTGATAAATATACAAATAAACATGTCTGCAGAAACAATAGTAAAATATGAATAGAATGTTGTAAATTTGACCAACTCAATACATACAGGCAAGGTACAAGTTTCTCTATGATTCATGTGATTAAAAAACAGACATTATTTTATTGCTTATTTATTTCCAAATCCACCCACACTCGTTTTCTTCTGTTTTCTGTATCCGTTCAGAAATATTCGTTTCTGCATTTGAAAACTAAGACACTGTAATGTTAAATGGTTGTGAATGGTTGGGCGTAAATGGCTGCACATGAACGAGCCATGGATAATTCATTTTTTTCCAGCTTCAGTTGAAAAGGACACTTAGGTCAAACATTTCGTCATTTTCTTCATCCAATTTAACTTTGCTTCTAACTGTCTCTCTCTTTTTACGCTTCTTTTTCACTTTAACTTGCTTTGGCACTTGCATTGGTGGCAGTGCTTGTATGACTTTAAGTTGATTTGGACCTCCACGGAGTACGACACGCTTTCTGGTTAATGCCTTGTCATCAAATGATAGAAGAACAAGTGGGCCAAGTTGAAGTTCCCGTTGTTCGTGAGAGATTCGACCAACTAAGTCAACGTCAACTTCCTTACGACTGACTATTTCAGCTTCTAATTCATGGGTGATGATAAAGTTTTCGCTGAAACAAACTTTACGAAGATCATGGAAACTGAGAAGACTACTCAAGTAGGTATTGGTAGGCTCGTGGCTAGTATTGCCACGGTCAAAAGACAGTCTGCTTAAATTCGGACAACATTTTGCCAAGCAGTCAACAGTTGTTTGTAATGACTGGTTACTCATGTTATTCTGGTAGAAATTAACTATCCTGAGTTGTGTTGGGGGTGTATGCAAGGTGAACGTACCACTTTCACATTCGACTTCACTGAAGACCCTAAGGTCTAGATTGGCAAGAGACTTTGGTAAGCCATTGAGGCTCAGGTCTGTGCCCACAATTTCTAGGTTCATGTCGTATACCTCATCCCACTGGTTAACCAATTGTTGCCATTGAGGTGAGCTACCAAATCCGTTGCTTAACCTGACTTCCGCCGAGCTGGTAAGGCACAAGGACACATTGGACGGAATTGGTTCTTGCAGATGTAATTGTTCCATCGTCACTCCTGTGAGGTTGAAGTATTGTGAAGGATGGGATTTTGCCTTATTGCATAATGCTTGCCAAAACAGGGGCCCACAAGATAAAGCTGTCTCACATTGAAACTGCATACTTTCTCCGATTGTTGTAAGGAGGTCAAGATTATGAATCAGTTTTGAAGCAAAACTATCAGTAAAGGTAAATTCTTTTCCTAGACTCAGCTTCTCGATAGAGGTCAATACCAGCAGAGTGGATAACTGTTCGTCAATATTCCCGGAAAGGCCATCTTTACAACTGAGCCCCAATTTCCTCACTGAAGGACAATAGCGAAGTACGCCATCTAAGATTGAACTTAATTGACCAGGTGTCATATGGCTTCGATAGATCTCTAGGGACTGAAGTTTCGGTAAAACTGAGGAAAACTTGATTATTTTGCTGCTGTCACGATCACAACTGTAATATCCAAGAGCTGCTAATGAAAGGGTCTGTAAATTTGGAGGTAAAGGTTCAAAATGTAAAAAACTTCCCTCATACACCTGAAGAGAAAGACAAGTTAGACTTGACCAGTTTGTCAAAATCCGACTCCAAAGTGATGATTTGTTGACATCATAATCGAAATAAATATTCGCCATGTTTAGGTTGTTAAATAACAGCAATCCTTCCAGCGTTTCATGCGTAACACAGCTGTCCAGGACCAAATTTCTTACTGATGACGTGTACAACGGCAGTTTTTTAGCACTAAGATCAAATAACGCCACGAAAGTACACGCTTCATCATCCAAACCTGTCCAGGCACATCGCGGATGAATAACAGCCAGAGAGGACAGATTTAGGCAAGATGATAAAAACGAGTTTATCCCATGAAGTAAGTTGGTGTAGAGAGTTGCACATGTTAGTTGCTTTCCGAACGTATCAGCCAGCACTTTTATACTATCTGCATTGTCGAAGAGCATATCAATGCACTGCAATCGCTGACAGTGTTCGGCTATTGCCAACATTGTAGGGTAACTCACAGCGCCCCTAAACGAGTGAACATACTTGCCGCATTTAGTAATAATACACTTCATCACTTCATCATTATTGTTGAGGTCGTGTGACAAAATCTCCTCTATACTCTTATTATGGTTATGGTAGCCAAAAAATACATCATTAAAATACTGGAATGATAATGTGTCTATGGACACAAAAACACTTCTTTGCCATTGACGACACACTTGCTCACATCGGAACTTCTCCTTTATGGTTAAATAAGACAATACCTCCTCTAACATTTCAGTAGGTAGTTCATTGATATGCATCGTGGAATGGACGAAATAGTATGCTGGAAAATAAAAAGTTACAGATATTAAAAACCATTAGCCAGATATGAAAATAAAAGTAATAAATGTTTAAAAGTAAAATACTGAAAAAAAAAAAAAAAGAAACACTGAAAATATTACAGCATCGTAATACCACTGAGTATTTCCGTGACAGAAATTTGTTTTCCATTTTTTTATTAAAAGTGACGAATCACAATCAACTCAAGTGATAAGAACATAGAGCTCTGGAAGCTAGTGTCATCTCTTCACTATGACAAGATTTAGATTAGGGGTTTGAATAACATCTCTGTAATGTGTGGTGCAGTGGCAACCCGGACCAGTGCACTGTGACTGAGGTTGGCGCTAATGACCAAGTTGTCGACGCGCCATTAAGCCTCATTCCCCCATCTCTTCACTGTAAGTTGAATGAATTTACCACTGGGTCAGTAAGGTAATATCATGGTTGATGAAGCGTAATTTCAAATGTTGTCAGAGCTACTTAAATTTGATAATCCTTACGGACTTTTTTTTCGAAATGTGTAGCTAGTCATAGGTTTGCGTAACCTTGCAATGCTAATGATTACGTTGGAAGCCTCCAGGGTCATTTTCGTCATTAGACGTAAAACTTCATATGTGAGCTCAATCTCTAGGCAGCTGGGCACAAAATTTAAAATAATTCAGAGTGCCGTTTTATAATTTTTACCACTCCAATGTGGTAATTTGCAAAATAAAAATATAATAATACTAAACTGAAATAGTCAAATTTAAAGTCCTTTTCAGCTGTTAAGATGATCTTGGGATGAAGTGGTATAATTTTGCTAGGACCACCTAGGATCTTCTACAAGTGCACAATTGCATTTCTGGGCCCATACTCTTTCAGAATGAACGTGGGTGGCAGCAACCATGCCCCCATATTTGATTTTAAGGTTTTTTGTTAAAATATATAATTTATATATAATTTGTTTTAGCCATATAATTGTTTAATATTAAAATCAAAATAGGAACACACACACAAAAAAATCATTCGTATTTCCATTATAACGCATCAGTTTTTCTGACCAAAGAGAATTTCTGTAAACAAGATCAGTAAAACTGGAACCATCGCACTATACACTATTGCACTATCTAGGAAACATCTAGATGTCGGAGCACCTTGCCTGTGCTTTGGTAGATGCCAGTTCATGACTGTTTCAAACAGGAAATAATGGGCTTCGCGACAATTTGCATGGCTGACAAAACTGAAAATTGAGTTGGACATTTTGTTTGCTCTTCGTGGTTTGCTCTTCGTCACCATCGTGATTTAAATTGTGTCTTAGTTAACGCTGAAATGTAAATTAAATATGTTCAAATAAACTTGTTAGGATTATAATGCAGAGTTTCGTCATTTGAAGTTATGGTATCAATAGCTTAATTTCGCAAAAATAATGCACAGTTGACGAAACTAAAAATTCAATTAGTCATTTTATTGGCTAGCATTCCTTCTTATGTTAGCCCATCGCTAACAATGTTTTTTTGATATATTGCGATAGTAAGGCAAAACAAAGCGTCAACAAATGTGTATAACACGAAACTTGTTAAGGATTCCCACTACATTTTCGTCGGTTGAAATCACGATGTCAATAAAATTGCAAAAATGTTGCACAATTGGCAGCATTTGTGAGAAAAGGGACAGATATAACGAGCGTATGTATATCCGGTCCCTTCAGGCTTCTATTATTGGTGCCAAGAAGTGGCAAAAAACTACTGTTACTACAATTTTCTTGAGGTTCATTACTGATGGATGTGGAGCGCAGAACATGGGGTAGATGCCAAATTAAACGGATTCCATCACTAATAGGCAGGGCCGGATTAAAACATTGTGGGGCCCGAGGCATTGGTTTGTATCGGTGCCCCAATCTATACAGGGTAGGCGGCTAGCCCACAAAAAAAAGGTAAATGTAAAAATATATAACAGTTCTAAACTTTTTTTAAAGTAACGATGGGGACAACATTTCTGGATGAAAATTCTATTCATTGGGTCAAAAGTGAGTCACATTTTGTGGAAAAAACTTTAAAAAATTCCACACTGACCAACTGTTGTTTAGTTCGGTCATGGTTCAGTGCAGTCACAAGTATAGAAGGACCAAGGGCCCTGCTAATAGGGCCAAATCTATCTTTATTATTGCAAATGTGTTGGACAGAAGGTGACGATTGTGTACGATCAACAACTCCATAATAACTACTCAGGAACATGTAAGAGTCAGTCAGTAGTAGAGTCAATGATCTCCGTCTAATTCACGTATACCACTAACAACGCAGCTGAAAAAGACTGTGAGGTGAAAGAACACCAACTAAAATGTGCTTTCTGGAACGTGAACAGGATTTTTGACAAGATTGCCGAAATTCGTAGAGCATGACATTGTTGCCATTGCAGAAAACTTCCTACAAAAGGACAACTTACTCTTGACTCACAAGTGCACATTCCACACTACAACATGTATAGAAACGACCGCACTGGCAAAGATGGGAGAGGTATACTGATTTACGTCCGCACTAATCTCTCTAGCTGTAAAATTATTGATTTAAATTGTCCAGCTGGCAATAACTGGGGAACCTCCTGGATTCGAATTGCTGTTTATGGTCAAGAGTGTGTCATTCTTGGTTGCTATTAGAAAACTCCGAAAATCCCTGTCGAAGATGAAATTAATTTTCAAAATGCCATCAGACAACAAATAGACTCACATCACATCTACTGTTATTGTGTGTGGTGATTTCAACTACCCAGATATCAACTGGACATCCAGCTACCCAAGATATCTGATTATAATCTGACCTAATTAATTACTAAACACACTATAATTCATCCTAATCAAAAACCATCCACTCTTGACTTACTGCTCACCAATAATGATAATGCATTTGACTGGAGAGACACTATTCTGCCCCCATTGGTACAAGTGACCACCATGGCGTCACATGGCAACTGACCTTAGTCAGAAACTCCATACACGAAAACGCACCAACGAGAAACTACTTTAATATAGACTACGATCTGCTGAAAAAGTTGACTGGTGTGATCTTCTTGACGATGCTAATGTGGAAAATCAGTGGCCTATCTTTCACTACAATGTAGTTAACTGCATTGAACAACTTGTCCCTGTATTAAGCCCGAGATATAAACCATCTCCTGCTTGGCAAAAAAAAAGGATTGAAAAAGAAAATTAAATTGAGAACTCGTCTCTGGAAAAAGTGGAAGCAGGAACCAAGTGAAGAAAACTGATCCAACTTCAACAAACTCAGAAAAACCATTGTTAATGACATCAGAAATGGCAAGGAAACGTATGAAGAATACATTGCTGACAAGTGCTGTAAGACCCAAAAGTCTTTTATAAATATGTCAAAAGCAAAAAAAGACACCATAACACGCCTTAGACTGAAAAATGAAATCACTGCTGACCCACAAGAAATTGCTAATGTCTTTGGTAAAGCGTTTGAACAGGAAAATGATATCACTGATGTTGATTATAAATCCTTCCATGCCCAGTGCAATAATGCTGATAAGGTCCTGATCAGTGAAGTAGATATTTGCAAGATATTGTTAACCTTGATCCTGGTAAATCTCAAGGTCCTGATGGCATCCACCCTGATATTCTGAAAAATTGTGCCGCTAGTCTCTCTAAGTCACTTAAAATTATTTTCCAATCTGTGATCAATTCTGGTAATTCTCCTTCTGCGTGGAAGTGTGTTGACATCGTCCCTGTCCATAAGAAAGGTTCCCACCTTGATGCGAATAATTATAGGCCTATCAGTTAAATTCCAGTTGTAGCAAAAGTTTTTTAAAGAATTATTTTAAATCATTTACAGAGTGAACAATTGCACCAAAACAAAAATCCACACCAACACGGATTCACCAAAGGCAAATCTTGCAATACTAACTTGCTAACTGGGATCACTGCATGGAAGAGAGGCCAAGACAGAAAAATTCCAACTGATGTTATCTACACTGACATCAAGAATGCTTTTGGTTCCGTCCCCATCACCAACTGTTACCCAAGCTTAAATCTTGCAACCTTAACCCTTATATTTATAACTGGATTTGTGACTATGCTTCCAATCGCTACCAAAGAGCCACTTTCAGAGGTAAATACTCTAACTGGTTCAAACTGGTTCCTCTCTAAATTTATAGAGGATATGTCAGAAGGTCTGATTAGCAGCACATAGATACGACGTAAAGCTCTACCACAGATCTGATACTATTGAACACTTGAAACTCTACAACAAGATATTCACAAGTTAGAATCCTGGACACTTGGCAATGGCATGTGCTTCCACCCTTCCAATGTTTCGTTCTACGTATTAGAAAAAAACGTGCTGTAGACTTCACTAATTCTGTTGCCAACCAACCAATTTCTCAAGTTAACTCTATAAAAGACCTTGGAATCATCATTCATAATGAGCTGAAATTTCACTTACAAACTGAGCACGTATGTAAGGAAGCCCGCAAAATGTGTCTTGCTTTACGTTCTGCTTCCACTAACTGATATGCTGACATCACAGGGAAATTACATTTAACCTTTATCTGTCCGAAAATTGAATATTGTATACAGGCATGGTCTCCATACTACGAAACTGACAAACATAAAATCGAGAAAGTCCAGAGAATGGTTACTCGTCAGTGCAAACAATTAGCGCAACTTCCTTATGAAGATCGGCTTAAACAGTTGGAGCTTCCTACTATGCAGGAACGGAGAATAAGAGGTGATCTTATTTTAAATAAATCCATTGATTTACCCAGTGAAACCTTTTTTGAACTCTCCAATGTTGGTTTTACTCGTGGTCATACAAAGAAGCTCAAGAAGCTGCAGCATTCAGAACTGACATTGGCAAATCATGTTTTACTGTGCGTTCGAAAAGTAGGTGGAATGCCTTGCCTGAGTCTGCGGTGAATTCTACACCGCTCAGCAGCTGGAAGAGTCGCTATGATAAACTCTAAATATTACACTGATGTTTTAAGCATGTGTTTTATTTCAGTTTCGCTCCCTTATTGTTGTTGTAGAAACTCATAGTACACACGTTAAGTAAGTTGGTGACAGGGGTTGTAATAACTTCAGGCCTAATACAAAATTGCGATTGTGAAGTAAAAAAAAAAAAACACGATCTTTTCACAGTATCATTTGTCAGAAGGAAGATTGAGTGCATGAAAATATACACATAACATAACCATAGGATAACATAAGCTTAAAAAGACAAAGCTTAAAAAGGAGCAAAAACGCGTTTGCTTTGAAAGGTAAACATAGCATTTGCATTGGGGTAACGCAAGGAGACAAAATACAGGGGTTGATAACAACTGAGGTGTTGTAACAATACACAATGAGTTCGTTCTCCAAAATAGTAAACCTTAAAGGAGGATTGCCACCAAATGACAAGCTGCAGCATCTGTGGCCATTTGCCGCTGTCTAGTTGACGCACCCACAAAGCAACTTGACAAGCGGCGTCGTATGTGGCAGCTAATTTATGACCGGCAGCCTGGCGTGGTGGCGCACACGTCTAGTTTACACGAGCCCTGCCTGTTCGTTGGCGAGGGCATTTCAGGGACCTTGTATTATACGTAGCTTTGATAGGGTGGACCCACTAGTTCAACGCGTCTGAGCTAGAGCGCAGGTATTTCCCGTGGTAAAGTACACGCGAGCGAGATTCAGTTGATGACGTTTTTGCTCCCAAACCAATCTTCGAAGCAGGCGACGCTTGGTTTTTCGGAACCAACGAAAAGGTTTGTTTCAATTAGCGAGTATTTTTTAAAGAAATTAATGAATAATTATGAAATATCTGATCGTTCAATCTTTGCTGAACGTTAAAATACACATTATTAAAACAAACCGACAAATTCTTACCAGTATTACCCAAGACGAGAGTAGCTGACGTCGTTGCGTTGAAACTAAAACAATGGCATGCTTTACGATGATCTCTTGTGGCGATACTTTGATTTGATTTGATTTGATTTGTTTATTGAGCTATAAAGGTTTACATATACCTATGCACTCATGCTAGCCTACTTAATGCTACCTTAACCTAAACCTATACCAAGACAACAAGGTCACCAGAGAACCACAAAACACAGAGCACGGGGAACACTGGGATAAACCAGAGAGAGACAATCAGAGAACTCAGGGGAACACAAGGAAAACGAAATACGTACATTACTTCTGCCTTGTGGCGATGCTCTCCGTCTGATAACAAACGTTGCTATTTTCAGTCGCATTGTCGATTGTGTCGAAACAGATTTGAGCAGGTCAGAAATAGATTAGAGCATCATCACGTACTGCCGTGTTTTGATGCTCTGGCCGTGTTGACATTTTGGGGGGTAAGTTGTAGCTTGTGCGCCGCGCGGTTTGTCGTGTGGCTTTGTGAATGCTCAGTGAAGTGCCGGGGACTGGTTCTGGGCTCCGGGCCTCTGTTTCCACTGTTAGTTGCGTGTGCTTTTGTCGTGTATCGCCGTGGTCGTCGTCCTTTATGGGCGCCGCCATTTTGACTCTTGTTTTTTATTGACGCCGGTTCGATCCTGGGACACGTACTTTGGAAAAGAAAATGTTTTTTTTCTTTTTTGTAGTGCGTCGGTCACTAGTGTTTGGACGTGCAAGCCGGAAAAGTTTTAGTGCCAAAGTGTTATACTTTTTTATTTATTTTTTCTCTTTCTTTTTTGCTTTTTCCTTGGTATCATGGAAAAATTCCTCTCCGCAAATTCATGTGGTAGTGTGGATCCCAGCAAATGGATTCCTGGGGCAGTTCCTAACTCCTTGGGTAATCGACGGAAGACTTTGTATTACGACTCCATCCAATCGCACACCTCTGCAAACCAAAGAATTTTTTGTATCCCAATCCACGAAGGGCATACCCCCGACAACTCGGTGAATCACACGAATTTGCCCTCGCTTCACGACACTTCTATGAGAATTTTAAATAGACTCGAAGACTTTAGCCTGGAAAAGGACTTAGACCTGGCGGAACTGAATGTAAAAGTAGAGTCATTATCCCTACAAATCACGAACGGTCTTGAGTGAACGTTTACGGAGTTTAAAACGCGATTTGAGACTTGGTCGGAAAAGTTTTTTATCAAACAGGAACAAATACTTGAAGACTATGCTGAAAGCCTACTTCAAAAGCTGGAGGAACGTCTCCGATCTCACGAAGAAACATTATTGTCAAATATGGCCACTGTTTATCCATCAAATCTGGACCATTGCAAGACTTCTGCTACTGTGGGGGAGATCGGACTCTGTTAAACTTAACCATACTCAGGCCGGGGAGCTCTCGATCTTATCTGCCCATTTGGACCAGGGGAAGGAAGAGATGAATTCGGGCACGGATTACCAGGGCTGTGAGAGTGGCCACAACACCCCACCACATCACCTGCACGACTTGCATAGGAACATCACAGTTAGACGAGGTAAGGGCCAGAAAGGCCACAAAAGGAAGTATACAACACCCCAGCACATATCTGAAGCGAAAACTACGAACATCAACTTTGCTACTGGTGACCCCACACCGCACGTATCTTCTCTTTGTAAATTAAAGAATTCTGGGTACGAAGCTAACAAATTTGATCCCAGGGAGGATGGTGCCAGTGCTTCAAATGCTTCAAGTGTTTCTGCCCCTATACCCGACATTAGGGCCACCACACCCAAGAAATGGATTGATGCTACCTCTATTTTGGGGGACTCCCATGCACGTGCTCTTAGGGGAGGTGACCACCCAGAATCAAGAACTTGGACATTTCTGGGTGCAAAGGTCCAGGATCTGTTCGCAAGGCTCCCCGATATTCTTAATGCTAGTCATCCCGAATGCAGATTCATAATTTGCGCTGGCTCAAATAACGTTCAAGAGGATGCTCCCAATAGAATCGCTCTCAAACTTGCTGATCTTACAGCCTCCATCCAAGCTGCTAAACCATCTTCTAAGATTTCCATCATTGGCTTGTTTCCGAAACTGGGCCATTTGAACCGAGACTGCGACCTGCATAGTATACACACAAATGCTTTACTCCGCCAATTGTGTGTTGACAAAAACTACACATTTGTTTCGATTGACAGCAAGATTTGCAGTGACCACACGCTTTTGGCACTGGATGGGCTGCACTTGACTAGTCGTGGCAAATCGGTTCTGCAGGGTGAACTTCATATTCTCCATACACCATTGGAAAA
>JAHWFP010013556.1:848-14525 GCA_023313725.1 Lithobius niger
AGAGGAGGACTAGAGATGTCTAATACAGACTCGACATTACCTATTGCGAGCAAATGGCTTCCCTCGAATACTGTCTGGCAGGGTGATGGCCGCACGACCCGATGCATGCGATGGTATTTTTGCGCAAGTATAACGTTCTGAACAGCGTCATGGCCAGTTGAGGGAGAGATATACAGGTATGTAGCGGTTCCATGAGTGGGCATATCTCTCGAATCAGTTCCCTGAATTTAACGCAACAAGCCATCAAAACAGCAACGTCGTTGACGCAGTAAGCGATCAATTCTTTCTTGAAATCGAAAACGGCGCCGCTGTCTCTCTGCTGAGCGTGCCACTTTAACAATTCTTCTCTGCCAGTGGAAGAGAGGGCATCTGCGTCGTAATATTTCAAGTCTGGAATGGGGCCGACGTACTTATAGTTGTTGGGCTCGTTGAAATAATGAGGGAATGTTCCTTTTCGAACAGAAGCGTCCAAGCCCAAACTTGCTGGTAGTTTAGCTAGGCTTAGTGGCATGAATCTATAAGAGTCGATAAAACGCAGTCCTTCTATAGTCGCTGTCAAGATTTTATTTCCGTTGTAAATAATCGAGGATGGTTTAACACCTTTATCTAGCGCCCAACGCGTGATTAAAACTAAATCAAAAGTCGAAGCTGAGTGAGCTACCACACATGCGTCAGCATCATTGGCATGAGTTGTAAACAGCCACTCACAAAATTCGCCCAAAGTAGCCTCTCCATTGTCGAAGATCACGATTTTCTCACCACATAACTCACAATTGTCGGAAGAAAAACACGCCTCGCAAGAGACGTTAACTACAGCGAGGTTCACTTCATGGAGGAAAAATTCTTTGTCCTTTTGGTCAAGCACCCGCTTGTTCTGCGTCGTTTCAAAGTCGTAAGCTATAATTCGAGCTGGTTTCTTGCGCGCTTTTGGCATTGGTAAAGGCTGGATGTAGCAGCGGTGTTCAGGCAGGACCCATTGTTTACACACTTTACATCGTCTTTTTCCACAGTGATGGAATGTGTTTCGGGCGCCTTGATAAGTCAAAGAACAAACCTTGCATTTATGAAGAGACTTGCACACAGTTGTATTCTTAAAGGGGGGTTGGATGGAAAAATGCCTGTTGAAACAGACGCTGTTGCGAAAAAGACGGTTACAGATAGGACATAGAATCCACTGTTTCAGGAAGCAGCGGTACTTAACGCTATGACAGCTTAGACACCTAATTTTTTTACAGCTGTGACGTTCTTTGTGACTGTAAGGTCGCATACATACATGGCAGAAGTAGCGTGAGTTAAATAGAAACCGGGGCTTGAGGACTCCGACGAAATGTGCGCTATGTAAAAACAAATAGATCCTCTTCTGAGCCGGCGGGCCCTCGTATACAATTTGACATTTAGTTCCTATCCTCTCGAATACCACGATCTGAAAACCCAGAGTCGACAAATAGTTTTGAAATTCATGCGTGTCAATTAAGCTATACCCATCCGGACGTAAAGCGACCGAAGCGGTCTCATGAAGGGCCATCCCACATTGCTTTTGGAGTTGTGGGGAATTTCGTAGTTTCTTGTACAGGGGTCGATCATCCCAGTGAGCCATACAAACCACCAAACTGCGAGATAAACAAAGATTGTCGCTGTCGTTCTTGATAAATATGATGGATTTGCGCTGTCCTGATTGAAGCCATAAGGACACATTTGTGCGTGCCTGTTTTTTCTTGGGAAACGTTCCAGAACCATCCGATACATCAATAACTGTTACTTTAAGCTCCCATTTTGAGAAAATGTCTAAACTTTTTCCTGACTGGTTCAATTTCAGCAGTAATGATAATAAATTCTCAATTAAAAAATGCTGCCTTTTAATAAATGGAAGAAACAAAGAATTTTCAACTCCGACTCCGCAGAGAGTCACGCCCACCAAATCGTGAAGGTGAGTGGAAGCTAAAATTTGGGCGAAAATTTGGTCGAATACAATGTCGATGTACTGTACTGGGTCGAGTTTATTTTGCGATAGATAGTGGGCAGTTACTGGCTTAATTTTCACTTCGTAAACTGCCGATGTTGTTTTGAATTTTTTATTTATTTTCCCTCTACTTTTTACGACGCTAAACATGTGTGACTCCTTGCACGAGCCCTCCCCTCCCCCATCCCTCTCCCCCCTCCCATCTCCATTTTTCCCTCCCCCACCCCACTGTTGATGCGGTGGCGAGAAGGCTGCTGAGAAAGGGAAAAAAAATAGAAAAAAGGAAGAAAAATTATAACTGTTTTGCACTCTAGGCTATAAAACACTTTCGTGAGTGCTGATTTAATGCTTACGTCTGTTAAGAAGGTTGTTGCCACTGGTAGAATGTACCGCTTCTTGGTCCTGTTGGTATTTTGTACTTTTTTTCTCGATTTTATTTCCTTCCACCGTTTCAATGCCACTCAGTGGAGGGAATTCTGCGCAAAACTTAATTTTTTTTGTTTGTTTCGATGTAAAGGCTTCCTTCCGCTTTTGTGAAGTAACTGGGGTGGTAGAGAAGGCGGGAGAATGGACGTGCGTTGACTTCGTATCAGAGTCAGAAACACCACTCATTGTGTTCATTATTATGCGATGGAGAGCCGCGATTGTATCGCTTACTGCCGGCAGTAAATAATAAAAGTGTAGAAAATCCAATTCAGTGAGAACAATTGCATTGTCTCTAGCCCTCAAAGAAATAATATCTTCGCTCACTAATTTACAATGCAACTCCCCAGTCTTCAAATCTAGTTGCTGTCCGGCCTCGCGATGGTATATTTTATTTATAAGCGACATCCATTCCTGTTGAGTAATCGTTACATATTTGGGCGGCTTGCCTATAACGATTTTTATGCCAGTTGTGTCAGGTGTTACACGTAACGTATTCAGACCTGAGAGTGCAAAACAATTGGTAACCATTAAGCTGCGAAAAGAGAGAGAAAATAAATGCATTTTAAACTTGGGAAGTGTTGAGTTTGGCAACAATTTCGTTAAGACTCTCCGTAATAGAATGTTGATAGTTCAACAAACCAGCAAGTTGGGCCTGATCGAGTACTATATTTCTACCGTCATCGCGGCAAAAAATCGCCGTGGTTTTATAAAAATTTGAGTGGCGATTCAAAATAAGATTAAGTCGTTTTCCAAACGACCACGACTTTGTGAACGCATTATTACTTTCTTTGTTTAAGAAAATGGCGTTCAACTCATCTCTTTGCTGAATAAAGGATTCCCAAGCAATTGTATCGAAAGTAATGCCTATTTTCGATGGACTTAAATCGCTAGATGGTACAATCATTTTCCGGACGTGAATATATGGTTTATTCATGAATGATGAAGCCTGAGCGAACACGTCATTGCCTAAATAAATAATGCGTTGTTTTACATCAACCTTTGGGTTTAGGCTCGTCATTAGCTGCTTTACGTCTGCCATTGAGTTTGGTAAGAGGTGATATTTTCTATTAAAAAGAGGGAAAAAGTTAAAAACTTCAATAACATTGCGAGTGCTAAGGCCTAATACTTCACGTTCATTTAACATTACATGCTAAAAAATCTCTTAATTATTGTGAGAAAAGGAAAAACGAGGGCTCTACAGACTTGCTTATTTTAAAATATAGCAAGAAACAGGGAAAAACAGCCGTACTTATTTTAGAATACATGGCTAACGTATTAGGCCTGAATAAAAAAATATTAAACTTTATAAATTTTAAAACTAAGAATGGCTACTATTAAAAATGACTCGGTACTTACATTCAGATGAGCTGGTTCGTTGTCTCGAGCGAAAATGGACTGAGGTTGCGGCACAGCGAATGTTGGGTGGTATTTATATGGACGGCCCGTACGCAAAAATGTGCCTACTGACCAATGGAATGAACAGGACAGAATTCATTGCCTAATATGGAGGCTTATTAGTCCTAAAGCTAATACATATTTTCTGTACGTAGCTAACCAATCAGGCAACAGAGCGTGATAGCCTGAGGCTAATGCATGCTAAAAAGCGACGCGTTATTTTTTTTATGTAGCCTGTCATACATAAAATGCATGCTTTGCCTTCGGAGGCTGAGTGGTTCCCACGAAATTATACAACATTCTTATGCTAATTACAGTTGTGCAGGTGGGTTTGAGAACAGCCTTGCATGATAAGAAGCGGACGCCTTATTTTTTTTTTGTAATCTATGACAGCCATAAAATATAAGCTTTGCCTCAACCTTATATTTATGTAACATTGCGATGTTAATTTGCTGGGTGTAGGTGGATTCGAGAAGTTAGTATATACTAAAAAGCGGCGGCTTATTTTTTTCTGTCCCACGACATGTATAAAATATCGGCGCTGTAATTATGTAATGTTAATTTCGTGGGTGTAGGTGGAGTTGAATACGTTTAAAGGAGAAGGGGAGGATGAGTGTGCAATTGACTCGAGTATCAGAAAAGAACGCCTGAGGGGGTTAGAGGTCCGCCCCTGCCAAACCGTCGTGAAAAACGGCCGTGCCCGTGTTGGTTAATTATATAGCATCTTGGCTAAAAGAAAAAACTACAGGCCTCCATCTACGCTAATTTTTTTGGGTGGGAACATTTTTTTTGCATATATACTTAAAAACTGGGAGGTGAATAACTTTACTTCGCTCATGGGGTAAGGGCGAAACGCGTTACACCCACACAAAACTAATGAGCAAAAAATAATACACTCGCCCATTCGCAAACTTTTCTAGATAAATTAGGACAAGTAAAAGGAAGCCGCTCATAGCCTTAAGGCTAGAAAGAGGCGTATCCTATGAATATTCTTTTTGTTTTTTTTATTATTATTTAGCCTACGTCCCCAGTGGAAGAAATCTATTCAGTCCGTTTATTTTCAACTAAGTGGCATGGATTACACCCCCTGCGTCGGCAAGCGAGCTCGGTTCGGACGTGGAGTAGAATTCTGGAAACGACCAAATTGATAGCGTTGCCAGCCTTAGTCCGTCGTCGAGAGGAAGGGGTGAGTCAGATACAACTTCGGAAATTGGTGATATAGCCAGCCTTGGCCCATCGATTTCGTCGGAAGAGAGCAACGAGTCCAATGGGGGAAGTAGATTCGAATGATGTATCATAAACTGGTACGGAAGTAGGCCTACCCACCCCTGGATTTGACAAAAAAGTAGCCCTAACCCATCGATTTCAGCACAAGCTGAAGCCCGTACCCAACACTAGTACTGGGATTATAACATCGCGAAAATGGAAGAAGCATTCCATTTTTAATAATAGAATCTAGATTAAAAAGCGTTATAGTTATCAACAAATTGCCTTTCCTTATAGACAATTTTGTTTGACAAACAGTTGGACGCAACAAAATATCTTTAAAACTATAGCCAAGCGCTCGCTCCATGCTTCTCTTCCCCCCCCCCCCCCTCTCCTCCAACACACTCAACTCGCCGCGCGCGCAGAGCTCTAGCCTGCGGGCCTCAATGCTATCGTGCGCACAACACGACATGTGAGCTCACACAGCATTGAAAATCTGTTACGCCGCGCTCAACATTGGGCGAGCGTTAGCTCAATACTAATCTGCACACAACAACGTCGCGCTCAACATTGGCGAGCGTTAGCTCAATACTAATCTGCACACAACAACGTTATGCTAGGCTTTCCCCTCAGCATTGAAATCTGTTACGGAGAAAATTTGAAATCTTCAAACACGAATTGCATTGGAACTGTTACAGACTGAAAATCTCTAATAGCACTGAATTAGTTAGGAAAGAGGTTTGTGCACCGAAGTTTAGTATTGATTTCTGTTAGGAACCGTACACAACGCCATATTAATGCACACTAATAGTACCATACACTACTACTGCGGTTGTCTGTTTCGTCACATCAGACAAGATGAGCTTTCCTCTTACATTTTATACTTACATGTTATTGTTGCGTTTAATTTGCAACAAAATATCGTGGAAGCAAGATACTTTACCTGAGATTCAGAAATTGGTACAGTTTCCAGAAAGAAAGTCCAGACGACAACTTCATTGCATCCAGGAGTAGTTAGGGATCCATGGTAACGATAGAAGAGTCGCCTCTCTATTGGTAGCAGAGAGCTCAAGGCGATTGGCTGGACGACATTAGTTTTCTGACTAAAATAATGGATTGCTTGAAGTTGGTTGATAAACGGGTTCAGCTTTGGGTTTGAATCTAAGGCCAGCTGGGAAACAAGAAGAAATGACAGTTTAAGAAAACGGCACCATAAATTTTAAAGTTTTCTGGTTAGGTTAATAGGTGTGTGTGTCTCGCGCCCCTTACTCCACGTTCCGTCTGACGGACGCCAGAGCAGTGTTTTAAAAATAAGAAGTTTAAGGACCGACTAACTATTTGTTCCCCGAGTTCATAAATTTAACCCTTCCATAATTTTCGGTAGGTATAGTTTGTTACCTTGTTAAGTTAGAAAAAAAAAGCAATCAGCGAAAATCATACAAGTCACCTTATGTATATAAGTTTCATTCGAAAACGTATCCCAGATTCGAACTGGAAGACCAGTTTCATTCGAAAACGCATCCCAGATTCGAACTGGAAGACCAGTTTCATTGGAAAACTTATCCCAGATTCCAATTGGAAGACTAATTGCATACGAAAACGCATCCCAGATTCGAACTGGAAGACCATTCCATCACCAGATCACTGTCACACTGTCCTTATTCGGTTGTTATACTATAGATACTGTAGACGTGAAGAACGTCATGCGTTGCAGTGTGTCGTCTAGGGGTGAACACAATAAACATAAAAAGGACGAGAGTGAAGGCAGACTCAACCAGTGAAATCGGAGTAGTTTTACACTAGCTGTGCTCCCCTCCACACACGAAATCAACTAAACGAGAAATCATTATTTTCATGTATACAGAAAACGGATGGATCGGCCTTTCATGATATGCGTGGGCAGGTGTTATAGGCATTGAAAAATAATGCTCGTGTGAGTGCCTATTAAAGGTGCTGGTTCACCATTTCGACAGCTTTGCCCATATTCTAAACACAGCATCCACGTTCCAGATTCTCCGTCATCCAATAGGCTGATATGGGTCACGTGATATCATTTTAGTTAAGAAAATTCGCGGCGCTGCAGCGAAGTGTTGTTTCTTTTTTTTTTAAATTACCGCTATTTTCTTTATATTGATCGAAGATTCTACGATGCTGCATTTAGGAGTTAAAAACGTAAAAGGTGCATTTAAGCATGGAAAAGCATGACAGGCATAGAGTGGTATCGAGGCATTAAATTTGTTAGCAATTAAAAAACAAGTGGAGCTAACTGTGCGAATCCCAAAACACGCAACCATTCTGTGTTATTAGTTTATTACTACTACTATTTAATAATAGTTTCTTTAATGCCTGTCTGTGTAGGGTTAGAGGTCTGTAGTTTTGGAAATTTAGCCGCAGTCTTGATAGTGTAGAGTTATGTAGAGATCTAGTGCACTGCAAATTTAAAGAACTCTATATTCAAATTCTCGGACTCGTCCTGACATTAATTTTTCTTTCGACATTATTGCTGTTCATTTAATCATCTTTGCTGTTCACAATGTTACCCCCATTTGTGACATTTGGTAAAGACTGTTATGGGCATGAAGAAGCCTGAAGCACGGGAAGACATTGTACATGGGAAAGCATGATAGGCATCGGAAATCATGATAGGCATGACGAACATTGAAGGGTATGGAAGGCATGAAGGGTAGGGATAGGTCGACAGCTATAGAAAGGCATGGTGCGGGTGGCAAAAGCCTGGTGTTCATAGGACGGAAGGATGTTCATGGGAATTTCTGACAGGCATGAAAAGGGGGTGGGCATGAAAAGGTGCAATGGACATGGGAAAGCATGATAAGAATAGAATAAGAATAAGTTTTCTGCAGGTGGAAGACACGAGGAATGGACAAGCCACTTACACCACGACCACAAAAAACGACCAAGAAAGATGAACAAGAAGGACTGATAGGATATAGAGTTCATGTCAGTAGTGAAAAAATCAGGGTGACTTGCAAGGTGCGAGGTACGAAGTGGTGGATGGGCCACTGAGGACAACTTCCCAAAGGATATTCTGGGCATGATGGGCGTGGGAAGACACGATCAGCGTGAGAAGGCCTGATTGACATGAAAGGCGTGATAATGATCGGTATGTGATGGCATAATAAGGCGTGACTGGCTTGGCAAGACATGACGAGCACTAGTAAGACATAATAGATATGGGACGGTATAAAGAACATGGAAAGGATGATGGCATGAGAAGTCGAAATAGGCATGGGATGGCATGATGAGCATGTGTAAGGAAAGATAGCATGGGGAGGTATGATGGCACTGGGTGGATGACGGACTGAGAAGCCAGGATGGGCGCGGCATGGGATTTATATATTTCAATAAAATTTCTTACGTTGAACATGACTCCAAGAACAGCAAGTGCATCTGGCTGCTTCGAATGTACTGCTGATGTGAAATCCGTGAATTTGGAATTATAATGGACCAGGTGTAGCTGAAAGTGACACAATGTTTAAAATCGTGTTACAAACGGAAGTAAAGACCACTTAGTAATAAAGCTAATTACTTACTTCCAAAGGGTAACGGGCGCCATTTAGAGTGTGTTCAGACCCTATTCGACTATTGCTTCCCCAATGGAAATGGAATGAATGAAAAATATACGTTCCAGAAAGTCCTCCTCCGGATATTGTTCGTTGAGGTCCATCTATGGTCGCCGAAACCGAGTGGCCTGTATTTGTGACCACCATATTCGTTGGAACCACACCGTAATTTCCGAACACGATGTGATGCTTTCTAGTTATTGTTGAGTTTGTCCCTAGAGCTATTGGGGATTGTCTTCTACCACAGCAGCCAGGGTCTAGCAGGCACCACCTTGTCGGACCTATGGAAAAGAAAGTGGAACCGTCAAAATTTGATGGTGAAACTGCCATTTACTTTTGTTGTGTAACAGTATCACAGGAAAGCGATGAGGTTAATCAGTAATAATGTCACGAGTGCATACTTTCATTCCAAAGCTGAAAAAATACCGAGCTCTTGTGTCAGTTCTTTTTGTCAGCTGGGGGAATGTAACGATGCGTCGAAAACTTAAACTACTAATTCCTTACTTAATCGATACTTAATCTATACTTAATCCATACTTAACGATCGAGTGTTATTTGAAAAGAGAATATACTGTCTCCTAAGTATTTCTGCTGCCCAAACGAGCCATTACAAACGTGTCTAAAGTAGCCTAACTGACCGTGAAAGCTACCGTTTGTTGTAGGGCCACAGCTTCCTCATATGTTGTAAGGCTTGACGTTAGAGATTCGACGCGTCATCCACTTAGCTTGAGATTCTGTCACCAGTCGCACTGCGAGCACGCCACAAAAGAATGGCTCTAGCATGTGGACTGAACTGTGAAAGGTACTACTGACGCGTGATGCGCGGATTTTAAACTTAAAACACTGCGTTGACCCCAATTTGTTAAAGTTTAACAACAATGGCTTCATGCTACGTACCTCTTTGTCCTCTTGACGTCAAAACAAAGCCTCCGGAGATTTACTTTCATGAATTTCAAACAGAAGATGACCAAGGTACGTGTGTATTGTACTGTATATTGCAAACCACGGCATTTTCTATTCCATTAAAAATGTATTAAATGATCGTTTGATGTAGCAATAAATCGTCGGAAGACTTCAAGGACAGTCACCGTTATCGTAAAATAATTTTCGTTTAGTGCCGCAACACCGGGAAATCTAATAATGAGAAAATACCACGTTCTAGCACATTCCGCTAGCAATAATCAATGCTACGACGTGGGTGCTCTTTCAGTGCACCTCTTGGCAGTTTTTGACGGTCTTGGACGATGTGGCTCGCATGCTAATCATGCTCGCATGAAACCGATGGTTAAGCCTTATAACATAGTAAGGAAGCTGTGGTAGGACGAACATTAGTACCAGTCACGGCGCGTCAACCAAAGTAAATATGTTTAATTTGAATAAAAATATTATTTTTGGGATTTCAAATACAGTATGATTCGTAACATTTCTAAGTTTTGCCACAATTATTATTAATTTATTTTCAACTATTTACATTTAAGTACCGCATTTAGAATTTCACGTACGGCAGTTATTTTTACCACCACGCTTCGAATATTAGCGGTGATTAGGCCTAACATGCTTGGGCAGAAAGCTGATGATGCTGGCTGATCGTTCTGTCGTCATGGTAACCAAAGATTAATGGTGCGTTGCTGGAAAGTCAAATCATGCTTCACTTAAATATCAGGAACGACGTATTTGTTTAGAAATTCGTTTAGGCCTACTAAATAAACTGTCTATATACAAAAAAAATGTAGTTGTCATACTTATTACGGAAACCAGACGATGCGATTGTAAAAGCATCACAGAGGGACAAAAGCTGACAGTTTTATCTGACAAAACACCGTATGCTCTATTTATCCATGTTAAGGAAGCATGATTGGCTAGTGGCTGCCGTTTACTGGTTTCCCATTGGTTAATTACCGTTGGAAAATTATTAAGGTGTATTCTCGGTGTAAGAAAGCTAGACGCATGGTGATGAATAACACTGCAACTTATATTTCAACGTCAGTTGCACTATTTGTAACGCTCACCAACAGTTCACGTTTGTTTTACCTGCGTCTCCATCGTACGTCCAATGACCGGATCCTTTGGCTACTGAAAAAGATTAAAGGTTATTAAGTTAATTTGACAAACCACACACGTCATATGTGGCTTAACTTTGATACCCCATACCTTTCCCATCAATCACGGCTTAAAAGCAACCCTCTCACAACTTTATGAACGAATTTTCGAAACTACGCAACAACAGTCTCACTACACACAGTTTTATTGAGCATTCAGTGTTTCATGTCAGTGTTTCATGCATCAGCATTCGGTAACAACGCGGCAAACCAGCCGAAGTCGATCTTGTAGCGAAGCCACAACTCATTGTTACCTAACAACGAGGTTTAACAGACTTATACAACGAACCCATTGTAGCGACTTGCGTGTCTCTTCATTTTTGACACGTTGAAGCATTGTTGCTATTTTTTTTAAGCAAGCAAACATTGTTGCTTGATTCCAAATTGCTCCTTCGGCCACTCAAATTAGAACCAAATATGGCAAAGATGGGGAAAATATATAGAAGTTCTGAGAATTTACACTCACTTTAATGAACAAGTCCTAAATGACATGCTGAAAGTCCCAGCCCATCGGAGGTGAGCTCCAGCCACCACCTTGAAAAACAGTGCCCGAAAAACAATTTTTCCCGTATAAATTTCGAAGGGTTGATCTAATCGAAAAAGTTCAGAATACGAAATCATCAATGAAAAGTTTACTAAAAAAAAAAAGTCATGTACACTTTTGTCGTCCGAGCAGCCGTTATGGTCAACAAATGCAATGTAATATTCAAAGGGTTCAAAGCACACGTTAATTGCTTCCAGTCATCTGGCCATAAGGCCCTATGTTTGCATCATCCGGATTCCCGGGTGGTCACCCACCCAAGACCAATGCTGCTTAACTTAAGATCTGGCGAGAACCGCTACGCCGCAAAGTTAATGCCATTCCAAAGACATATTGATGAGTTACACACCATACACCAACCCTGCAATCCGTTTTAATGCAGTTTTCTATCTACATATCAAAGGTAGATCCAGCATGGCTGCCGAAGTGCCTGGTGTCGTTGGATCGTGCTTTGTTCTGTCACCATTGTAATCACCGACATATTCTTGCATTTCGTGATAATGCAATGTGTCAATCTCACCTGCCTCGTCATCATCACTATGCAAATCTAGATGTCAAGATTGGTCTTCTTATCAATATCTTCAGTAGGTTTCAGCATTACGACAAGATATTCCATATCATTGTCCACATATTTCGGAACAGTGCAACTCAACTTTCCTACAGCTACATGCTCGTTCACAACCTTTTGAGCAATTACAGGAGGTAATGATGTCTAACAAGGCCTCTGGAGCAGGAGTGATCAAAGTTGGAATAGTAATCAGAATGTTACTCATCAATTTCCAACTCCAATCCTCGGAAGATTTTGCTACTCCACAACTGAACTGATGGCAAACTCTGTAACTATATTATCGAGCAACTTCTTCAGTTGGTGGTAGGGAGGAGAGCTGAAGTTGGTTTTCTAGCACATCTCATGAAGTACTGTAGACGATAGGCATTTAAATCAGATATGTTACTTGGTGCTCCATAGAGAGCAAGGAAAAAGATGCGCCCTGCTTTGAAGTATGTGGTTATGGGATGAGTCAGCATCGTTGAATACGTCCACTGCTGCTAGGAGTTCATCCCTTTTTGCAAGAAGTTTAAAGCATGTTGATTTTCCACTTCTGAATATGGTAGACGTTGAGTCACAGCCACTGAAGGCATGTAGGAACAAACTGAATTTCTTCAGGTGCTCCTTACCTTGCAACTGCTTAGAAGAGTACCACCCATTGCTCTGCTTACCTTTGCCTGGCTTCAATTTCCACTGGAGAAGCATGGGACATTAAAAACACTAGAAGATTAATGTCCCCTCCAACCACTGCAACCGCCGAATTGCGTAATGTAAAACACAAAAGCAGGCTAATTTCAATGCTTTCATAGAGTTTGACAGACCAGGGTTTAACGGCAATCAATGACCCTGATGATGCATATATACCATTATAATCTAAACAGCTGGGAATAGGTGATTGCCCATTTCGATGGTTGTAGTGGTTGGAGAGGACATTAATCTTCCAGTACTTTTAATGGCCCATGCTTCTCCAGTGGATATTCTGTTACTGACGCCAGGGAAAGGGAAGCAGAGCAACAGGTGGTACTCTTCTAAGCAGTTGCAAGGTGAGGGACACCTGAAGAAATTAATTTTGTTTCTACATGCCCTCAGCGGTTGTGCCATATTCAGAACAGGAAAGACAACATGCTTTCAACTTCTTCCAAAAGGGATGATCTTCTAGATGCAGTGGACGTATTCAACAATGCTGACTGATCCCATAACCACATACTTCAACGCAGGACGCTTGTTTTGCCTTGATCTTCATGGTGCACCACATAACTTATCCGACTTAAATACCTATCATTTACAGTACTTCATGAGATGTGCTATGCAACAGAAACTTCAGCTTGCCCCCACTACCACCAACTGAAGAAGCTGATCGACACGACAACATAGTTACAGAGTTTACCATCAAGTTCAGTTGTGGCGTAGAGTAGCAAAATCTTCGAGGATTGGGGTTGGATACCCGCAGGTAACATTCTGATTCTTATTCCAACTTTTGAGCCATCCTGCTCCAGAGGCCTTGTGAAATATTATCTCGTGTAACTGCTCGATAGGCTGTGGACCAGCGTGTGGCTGTAGGAAAGTTGGGTTGAACTGTTGCAGCAAAATATGCGGACAATGCCATGGAACGTCTTGTCTTAATGCTAAACCTATTGACGATATTGATGACAGCACCAATCTTGACGATTATTGCCTAGTGATGGTGACGAGTCAGGTGAGGCTGACATATTGCTATATTATGCAAAACAAGAATTTGTCGGTGAATCCAGTTATGATGTTGACGGGAAAATGGACGATCCAGCGATTGCAGACATTTTGACAGCCAAGCTGGCATCCACTACCTATGATATGTAGACCAAAGACTGCTTTTCGAAGAATTAAAGGGTTGGTGTATGGCGTGTAACTCATTAATATATCTTTGTTATGGCATTAACTCAACA
>JAHWFP010013556.1:17755-35303 GCA_023313725.1 Lithobius niger
TTCCTGGTCAAGAATTGGTCAGTGTTGTCCAGTTGCTTGCTACCATGCAGACGACCCATTTTCCATTCCTGGCCGATGCACCAAATGGTAGGAAAGATGGTGAATGGGGACATACTGAATACCCAGCGTGTTTCAGTTGTTATATTTGTAGAAATTTTTACTCTTAATCAGGGGCGCACTAAGGAGGGGGAGAAAAAAGGGTTCACGTCCCCTCTTCCCCCATCAAGACCCAGCGTGAAGAGTAAAACATGTCAAAAGTAGACAAATAACACATTTAAAAATACATTTAGTAATAGTTATTGGTTAAAAACTATTGGTTATCGATTTTTAAACCACGGCTGCGAAGATTCGCCCCGAGACGATTTGCATGTCGAGCGGCCAAATCTTCGCAGCCGTGGTTTAAAAATCGATAACCAATAGTTCTTTAATAAATAACATATTTATATCAAGGTTGGGACGTCAGGCTAACTCGTATTTAATTAAAACGTGTTTGTGTTTTGTGAAAGGTCATTCCATTTTAGTTTACTGAGGGTGGAGTGGTTGGAAGACGAGTCGTCGTTTGCGTCCGTTTGTGGGGGATTGGGCAGCGTCGTTTCGCCGTATTTCACGCTAGCCAGGTCGCTTGTGTTTTCGAAGCTTTTCGGAGTGATAGAACTTCGATAAAAGGCTGCAGGGATAGAATGACATTCTGGGAAGGTATGTAATTCATTTTGAGCGTTTGTAATTTGAGAATTGTTTAAAAACTAGGTAATAGGGTAGCGATATGAATGAAGGTCATTGCATTTCAGTTTGCGGAGGGAGGGGGAGGGGGGGAGTTAACGCAGCGTGAATTGCTTAGATATTGGCCAGACGTATAAGAGTTTGCAGGGATGGGATTTCATTCCTTTTAAGTAATTAAGTTTTGTGCGTTTTTATTGCGTTACGTTTTTCTTTTCACGATGTAATTTGGTCGTTGGTGTGTGTTCCCGGTCGCGTGATCCGGCAGTGTCAAAAGTATGGGTTATTGGCAAAAGTGTTGGTTATCGGCAAAAGTGTGAGGTAACTTGATAACCCACACTTTTTGCGATGACGCACACTTCCGGTGTTGGTTAACGGGATTTAACCAACGGAAATTTAGCATGGCGTTGAGTTAGCGTGACGTCACAGCCGTGGTATAAATGTGGTTAAACAATTCCGAAAATTGACTTTGTAAACGTTTCCTAAGCAATAAAACTGTTGAAAATGAGTTGTTTTACTGGGCTCTGTGTGATTTGATAACCTCCCCACCGACCGCCTCCTTACCCCCTAAGCTGAATTCTGTAATACCATTTTGAATCCTGGCTATTTTTCCTCTCTCCCTCCCTAGTTTGCCTGATGGGGAAAGGCTGCAAAACGTAAAGAAGGACTTTGTTTAATTAAGTCCCCATGTACATAGTTCAATTGCGAGATTTTAACTATCTTTTCTCTTGACTTACAATAAGGGCCCTCGTAACAGGTGAGGGGGGGGGGGTCAGCTGGACCAGAGGTACCCAGGTCCGGTCACTCAAGGGGCCTGCAACACCTTTCCCCCAAATTATAAGTTATGTTGACTATGAGTAATGAACTCGATTTGTGCGTAGTTTGCATTTTTTTTTACACGACTAACAAACCAACTCAGTTCCAATGGCGACGAGCAGAAGAAAGAGATGAATGTATGAATCAACTCATTAAACACAAGTGGCCGATGAACATTATAACATAGTTTAACTTTTTTCCGATTTCGGTGGGGGAGTGGGGTGTGGGCGGGGAAGCTGCTGTAACTGTTGTAGTTAGTCCCAGGCCCCAAAATTTGATGTGGGGGCCCTGCTCACAATCCCAAACCCTTTCCCATCTGGCTGTGCTTGGATCATTGTGCTCGAATTCCCATGGGACCCTTTTCAAGCTCGAATTTCCACTATGGACATATTTTTCCCGTGGACATATGGCATGGACTCGTTGCTTCAGCTATTTTCCAATTGGTCGTTAACATTCCGGACAGGCCCCCGAAATTATACAATGTTATGGAAGATGAGACAATGATGAATTTTCATTCTAAGAATTTCTCAGCTCACGCTGCCTTATTCAGCTCGTTGTCGGCAGTTAGACTGTGCAAACAAAGTTGCCTCTTAGCCCTACTATCACACATAAAAAATTTCATCTCTCTAAGGTGATGTCTTGTGGTGATGTCTTGAGGTGATGTCTTGAGGTGATGTCTTGAGGTGATGTCTTGTGGTGCCACAAGGGCTTGAACATGGGCTTCAACAAGGGCATTGTTTAAAATGGGCGAAATAGTTGAGAAATGAAAAAAAAATATTTTAACTGCTTTAAAATTCAATTTAATTTGATGCTCAGAGTGGGTGGACGGTAACTATAATAATTGTAAGAAATATTTTTCTTGCACGATGAAAAATGGGGCGAAATAGGCTAAAACGCCATTTATGGCCATTATCAATGTCAAACTATCTACCCACATTTTTTAATAAAATTTTTTATTTGTGAATCTGGCATGTTTGTTGATGATTCTTGGGAGCATGAAACGAGATAATGTTAAAATTGAATTTTAAACCCGCCAAATGATAATTTTTCATTTTTTAGCGTTTCCACCTATGTTAACACACACCTTCATGCCCGCATTAGCCAAATGGCAACAGCTACAAAAAATGGAGCAAAAACTAAATCTCAACTCGCACTGCAAGCTTTGTGGGGAGTTCTAGGGGACCCCGGCAAAGCGAGCATCAACAGCCCAGTGGTTAGCGTCCTCGTTTCCAAACCAAGTGAATATCAGTTCGAATTCCGCGACTGACCTAAATAACAAGAATTAAT
The DNA here is from genome assembly GCA_023313725.1 of Lithobius niger. Lineage (NCBI taxonomy): Eukaryota > Metazoa > Arthropoda > Chilopoda > Lithobiomorpha > Lithobiidae > Lithobius > Lithobius niger. The sequence continues at coordinate 20,576 of JAHWFP010013556.1, forward strand.
TTGGGCATGAAAGGGTTATGTAGCCTAATGCAAAACATGAAGCGCCTTGTGGCACCTCAAAACATCACCTCAGAGTGACGCAATTTTTTATGTGTGATAGTGATGCTAAAAGGATACCTTTCCAGACCCTAGCTTTTCAGGATTCCAATAAAGTTTTTTTCACTCCACCCTAATAATTATACAGGGTGTAACAGAAATGTATGTCACAAATGAAGGGGCATGTTCTACATAACAAGGTGATGAAAAAATTCCATATGAACATATATCCGGAAAAGCCGCGTCCTTTTCGAGAAATTTTTCCTTTCCGAGATACATCTGCTGATCCAAGATCCAGGACGCAAGCGGCGTGGGCTAATGCCTGACATGTGACTGTTCGGGCGACCCTTCCAGTATCAAGCAGTTGAAACTTAATTTCAGTCGGGTCATAACTATTGATAGAGTGCAGAGAATGGTCCGTCCCACCTGTTCAGTAACTGTGGGAAACTTCAACAGAGGAAGACTACAATAAAACTAAACTTTTGTCATTTGAGATGTCGCCGCTTTCGTCCTGGATCTTGGATGTGCACATTTATCTCTGAAAGGAAAAATTTTTCGAAAAGGACGCATTTCCGGATATATGTTCATATGGAATTTTTCATCAGTTTGTTATGCAGAACATGCCCCTTCATTTGTGACATACACTTCTGTTACACCCTGTAGAGTATGACATTTAACGATGAAAACGCCGGCCGACGCTGGTAAAAGTATGATAAGATAGGATCTTTATTGGAGGGCCTTGATCAAGGGCTCTTCCCCAAAGTACCTGATAGTGTCGACAATATCATCTTTTCTAATAATTAAATGACGCCATCATGACATAGCACGCTTTTGACAAGCGCATTATTGTGTTCAGTTATTGTTCATTACTCTTCAAAATTTTCCGTAATGGCGGACCCTGTTCTGTGTGAAGTTGAGCGGTAACATCTGCAACTTCGCCATGGGTTTGGCCACGACTGTAACAACAGTAATGCAAGGTAAGACCTTACGGTTTGTTTGTACGCTGGAAGACCTGACTCCAACAGGCCGTCTCCGTCTTAATATGAAAACTAGGCAAATAGTGTATAGATAAACTGTTGATAAACTTAGGTGCAAGATTAATAGTAAAGTCGTTACTAACTCGACAATATGTATTTTTCATAAAAATATTTTTTGAAGGTGAGTATGAGGGTAATTATCTAGATTAGGATAAATCACTAATTTTTGTACTAACCGACGCTACTCTTCATCCTAACACCATTCCGCTTCACGAAATCCAGGGGAAACGTCTCTAAACTTCTCAAAAAATTATTTAAAAGGCGTAAAATGCTAGTTACAGACACGCTAAAGCTACGGCGGTGGCAGCCATACTGTGAGGTGTTTCATTCGGGAAGCAGGGTAGCCGGAAAACCCGATTTTCACAACAAACGTTGCGGAAATTTTTCTTTCGTTGTTTTGTTATCTGCAGTTTCGTGTGGTTTTGTTGTTATTGTCAGTTAGGTAAGTTAGGTTAGGTAGGTTAGGTTTGGTTAGGTTACGTTTCCGTAAAATTTTAGTGATGTGCAAATCGGGTTTTCTGGCTACCCTTCTTCCCTCACAACATGGCTGTCGCCGCCGCTGCTTTAACACGTATGTGCTTAGCGTTTTCCGTCTTTGAAATTTTTTTTTACAACATTACACCCTTTCCCCGGGTTTTATGACGCGAAATGATGTCAGGATGAAGAGTAGCGTCGGTTAGTAAAAAAAATTAGTGATTTGGCGTGGTGCCCCTAATCTAGATAATTACCTAAACTTTTTTAATTCATAATTTTTTAGTTTTATGTCGAATGGCATTTTGCAAACCTCAGGTCCTTGTCTCAGGTCCTTGCGAACTATTGTCAGTATCGCAAGCTTTGCATAACGGATAGATGGTTCTGTGAACTCGTGCACCCTGTTAGTTTCGAAAGGGAAGCAAAGTCATAAAAAAAAAATTCACGCGCACGATTTTTGGAGACGCAGGCGCTCCTGTAAAACAAAGTTGTTTTTGGAGCTTGATTTACCTAATCAAGTTCCTATTTGCTCGTAAGCGAGGTCGGCGTGGTATGACTCGCATCACCCAAGACATGGCCACCTACAGTAAAGGCCATATCATCTTTACCTTCCACAATGCTCCGCTAGAAGGCGAAACAAATACCTACGCGACAAGTTTGCCAGGTGGCGTCTTCTGTTGGTAGAATTTGGCACCCTCGTCGGTTAATTTGAAATGTCGCCGATTGGTGTGGAGGTGGCAGCACCTAGCAAACTTGCGCTTGCTTCTATGTCAATTGTTTATTTAAGTTACCTTTTTTGGGCTGATACGATACGGCCTTTAATGTAGGTGGTTTTTCTAAGACCGCTTTTCGTAAATAAATTGGACTGCGCATGCGCCGACTCTGACGTCAGTTGTGTTCTTTGTTGCGTCATGTATTTGTTATCTCTAATATCAATACCCTTATTGTAATGAGCCAACCGATCACTCAACATGTTGTGTGGCACATCGCAACGTGACGCCGAAAGTGCCTGGTATGGGGCGCTTGCAGGCGATTTGGGGGCGTTTTACCAACAAACGCAGAAGCGCGCCCCTGTGTGTGAATGCCCAGAACATTCACCATGCTTTTTGTGGCGCGTTTTGTGGTCCGTCTGAAACCGCCCTGTACTGACGGAATTCAGCAAAATGATGAGCTACTTGTAGCAGCCGACGATCGATACAAAGGAGGAAAGCTCTTTAAACAAATCAAATGCCATTCCTGACTTGCGTTTATTTATTTATTTTGGTTGTTTGTTAAGCTGTTGCTCTTTTTGATTATTATTTTCTTCTTCCATTTTCCTTTTCTTAATAGTGGTTTGAAAGTGTTTTTTATTTGGACGTTGCTTACTACTCTTACGGGCACTGTAATGAGTAAATTAGTAAATAATCAATGACCTCAATCTTCGGCTTTCTTAGGCCGCCCGCGCACTGAGCGGCCAGGTCGCGCGGCCAGTGGTCGTCGCGGCCAAAAATCACGGCGACGGGCCGCGCGGCCACGTCCGTTTTTCATTGATCATTCTCGACCACACGGTGTAAATTGAATACGGAGCAAGTATGGTCGCCCTGTGGCCGCATGCACGCCGCCCGAGATCCCAGTGGCCGCGGCGACAGGCTGGCCGCTGCAGCCAAGTGCGTGTTGCTACATAACACCGTAAGCATTCTCGTTGGCCGCAGCGACCTGGCCCGCGCAACTCGGCTGCGCGGCTTGGTCGCTGTGTGCGAGGTGGCCCTTAGTGGGGGTGGCAGGTCGGGGGGTAGCGAAGATATTATCCCCTACCCTCATCCAAAACCACGAATACGGTAGGCTAGTAATTAAAAGTAAAGATGGTCATAAAACGGTATTCTTGTTGTGCCGTCTCTTCATCCCCCTAAATAAAACTACAAAAAGAAATCCTTCTTTCTTTCAATCCATCCCCTTCAAGTGGATTGAGAAAAAGTCAAATAACAAATGTTTTGTTTTCTTTTTCTCATTTCTTTAATTTCCTCTTCATCTTTCTTATCACCCCCCCCCCCCGATAAACCGCATAGTGTAAATCCACTATTAAACTGACACCCTTTGAAAAATTGAGGAGGATGGGTGGGGGTTATTAAAAAAAATATAGGGTGAAAGACAAAATATTGGGGAGGGGTTGTGAAGACTGACATTTCCGACGGGATCCAGATATTGATCGAAAAACTGAAGGCTTTTTTCTGGCTATTCAGCCTCATTTTTGGTAGTCTCACCATACCCACGAAACCCCTTCACCCCCCCCCTCCTCCTCTTTGTGATCAGATTTTGATGTTATATGTTCAGCCGCAGCGAACACGGCAGCACGAGTGAGGGGATTAATTTGAAAAAAGTATTCTGCGAGACGGGATTCTGTGAAACGGTTATTTGTTTATAAATGTTTGACCATTAGCCTTGAATTTCGTGTGCCTAAAATTTCATGAATGGGATTTGGCGAAACGGGATTTGGCTAAACGGGGTTTAGCGAAACGGGACGTAAGCCCCTACACCCACCATAAATTCCTGGACCTACAGCAGTAGGAATAAGTGTTGATGAAACAATTGTTAATGCTTTCAGATGTGTTCCGCATAATTTTCAACAATTTATAAACTCTTGAACCATGGCGACGCTAAGGAACGTGCTGCCCTTGCAGGAAGCCGATACCGTCGAACAGTTGTACGATTTTTTTTGCAATGGACTACAGAAGATGGGAAATATCTGGGGAGAGCGGCCATACCTCCATCGTGGACGCATCTTCTTCCAGAGACGAAATAAAAATATCATCACAGTTGTGGAGATTTTTTTCGTTCTTGGTGGTTTATACAGAAATGGCTACTATTACAAGGTTAGTAGTATATTATACGGTGATGCTACCATGATTTAAAATTTTAAACGAACTTGTGAATGACGAATGAAAGAGTTTGTTCTTTTGTTTAAAATGGCCTTGTACCGTGGTTTGCAAATAGTGTTGAAAATGGACATTCGTTGAAAGAAAAATATAAAGTGTGGCAGTAGCGTGAGGGCACAGACCTCCGTGAGGGCAGGGGCAACTTTTAATGAAAGGGCACTTTTTTTCTACGAACTTTTTTTTAGCTATCTTTTTACCCTTTCTTTGCCTTTTTGCCCTTTTCAAGCCTTTGTTTTGCCGATTTTGGTCTATTTTAGGCCCTTATGCTGTTTCTCAGACACCGCCGCACCAGCAACTGCTGGTACAAAAGGCCTTTTTTTTTTTTTTTTTTACAAAAAGGGCAAGTTCCGAAAAGGGCAAGGGAACTGCTCCCCTCCCCCCTTGCCCCCTCCTGTGAACGTCCCTGATGTGTGGCAAGGGTGGCCTCCAGGTGTGGTCCTCACACTTGGTTAAAGACATTACCAATCTCGAGGGAGTTCAAAGAGGTTTTACGAGTCTTTGAGAGGTTGTAGAGAAATGTCCTGTCAGGAGAGACTCTTGTGTGCCAAACTGGATTCCCTTTAAAGCTCCGACGCCTCAAGACTGATTCAATGTAAACTTTTTTTTAGCATTCATAACAAGATTAATTTTGACTTAAACTTCTTCACCCCTCGCGGAGCGTCTATAACAAGAGGCCACAATTATAAGTTGCTTGGTTTTGGAGCTATAGATTAGATTGCTGGAATTTTTTCTACACCAATCGTGTCGTGGCAGCTTGGGAACAGTTTGCCTACAGATTTCGTTAATGCTGCCCGACAAAACAAATTGGACCTTTCTAAATTTTTACGTTGCTTTTAACAATTGTCCTCTCATTAACTTCAAGCCAGGAATTAGTGGCACACAGCCCACCCTTCGACCGGAATTCACTACTCATGTGAATTCGCATAATTCACATTCGTATTTTGACAAGAAAGGGCTCTCCCATGAAATAGGTTCTGTCATAAAAAAAATAAATCTATAGGTAAAGGTTTAACGAAGTAAACATTTAGTCTTAAATGCTGATCTTGTTAAAATTAAAGCTACACTATATTCTTAGAAAGAAAGAAAAAGACAACTTCCCCTACTGGGATTCGAACCCAGGACTAGGACACATAATCTATAGGCAGACCCTGGCTACAGGCCCCAAGTTTTTTATTCTCATAATGCTAATCTTTAAAAAAAGCTGACTGTTTGTTTTGTTGAGCGATACTCCATCACATATGAAAATGCAGTGTCACAGGACGAGCACTTTATTAGCTGCTCTGCCAAAAGAATTAGAGATTCACTGGTAGAGATTTCATTATTTGTGAACAGCCAAGAAATGTACAGAATTGTTTTGCAAGGTTTAAACTATAGTTAGCTTTGTGCTAAACGCTCATTGGAACTTGGAAGTTGACCTTGCTGTTATGTTCCTTGGCTTACATATGTGCTTTATAGCATTCCATGGTTCAACTTGCAGCGCGTGCCATGAACTGCATCATACGTTCTAACTGCACAACATGTGGTGGCGGCATTGCCGTTATTTTTAAGAAGGGGGTCGATGTGGATTGCGAAAGTGTTACAGACGAAGCAGAGGCCCTTTCGCTTTTATTACCAAAACTTAAATTAAACTTTATTGTCGGACTATAGTTGTAAAGCCCGTCATGGAGACGGGAGAATCTAGGAGTACAGCTGCCCCACAGTAATGAAATGTGTAATTTAAATAATGCAAGGTTCTTGAAGATGGGCAGTTACACTAGGGTGGCTTCGCTCACTCAATCTATGTTTCCTGTGATTCAGTTCACGGTCCTTAATTCATTTCCATAACCCGGGAGCAGACGGCGTCTTTCACGTCCACCACCTATATTAACCCCCTTCCCCCCTTCTCTTTGTTATAGTAAACAGGACAACGACTACGTTACTTCATTTAGTGTGGCGGCGTCTTGAATTCACTGGTTTTGTCCACGGTTTTGGTGCATGTTTGTTTGCAGCATTATTGTGGACCATTGCTTCAGCATTGTTTACTTCGATAAATTCTTTTTCTTGAACTTTCTTAGGGAAAAGGTATTGTTGTTTTTAGCATTGTTGAAGCATTGTTTGCTGTCCGCTGGCGAAAGGTGGCAACTACCGTTTTATGGGTGCGTTACTGCAAACATCAAACCCTTTTTATCCATCGTTTTACATGATTTTAATCTCTCAACAGTTAATTGGAGCCATCTTTCATCCACGGACAAGCATCGTCAATTCTTCCTGGATATTATAAGCCTTCTTGCCAAAGTTTAGAGATGTGTTATCATCCAAAAGTATTCGTGGAACCACACGGATAGTCGGTATGTGGTTCCACGTGCTATCGTCCCAATGTGTTCATGGAGCCACACAAATCGTCAGTATTCATGGCACACGCACGTCGTGCAGCTTCTTCCTCTTCACCCATAATGGGGCACATACCTAACGCAAACCCGTATTCATGGAACGTGCATCTAACGCAGCATTAGTATTCATGGGACATGCGCATCATCCTCAATAAATGAATAATTTTTACTAGTGGTGTACCTATACCATAATTCCTATTCCAATAACAAGAGGTGATAACATTCTTGATTTGAATTTTTTCATTGGACGATAGATTGATTTGCGATGTGGATGTTGGAGAGAAATTGGGCTAACAGTGACCATTGTATGGTTTCGTTTAGGGTCTACTGCTTCTTCACGTAGCAGGTAGCATCGTGAAACAGAAAGGGCAAAATTGATTTTGTTGGTCTTCGTTCTGCACTTGTGGAGAAGATCAAATGGGAATAAAGATAATGTGTTTGAAGACTGCAGCAACATTGACCGTGCATGGTCTGATTTTATTAAAATCCTTGATAAAGAGGTGGAATTTCAAAGGTGGCATCCGGTACAGGTATGCTGCTCAGGTCAAACTGTTCCACGAAGCATTTTAAACCTTAGAAAGAAAAAATTAAAGTTGTGGAGACGTTACGGGCAAAACCCATCAATGGTTAATTTACAAACTTGCAATGTTTTTCATCTTGATTGGGCTATTAAAAATGATCAAGAGAGGAAATAATCATAAAGGAAAGAAACATCTAAGCTTTATTCGGAATTTACAGTCAAAAGAAATGTACTACTAGAGCAGCCACCATTGAGATCGAGATCTTGTTTTTTTTTTATGAATGATTTCAGTCACTAATGCAGAGTTGTGCAGCACCGGTTTACCCTGCCTTGCTTATTGTGTTGTATTTCCTAAAAATGGGTCACCTAAGGGTCCATATTCTATAATGCTATGGCTCTTACCATGTGCACAGGAAACTGTAGTGCACGTAGACTAGTAATGATGTAGTTAAGCAGTGCTATGTATAGTTATGTTATAGCTGTTGTCCTTGAGGTTGGTGGCCTGGGTGCCTAAACATGGTGCTAGGTGGAGCCGAGACGGTGACAGCTCACAGGAAACACTATACCCCACCTATGGTTAGGGATGGGATGAGCTCTGCGTATAAAAGGCCTTGCAGCCTCTTTAAGCTTCACTCTGGGAGCTAGTCCCTAACCAGTGATAACTCTCCTGAAGGTATGCCACTCCACCTCAGCCTAATCTAGAGCATCCTGAACCAATGTATTCAATCTTAAAAGGACCATACCGCGTGGTATTGGAATAAACCATAGTTTCCTCAACTTGACTGGTTACTTCCTTCCTTTGGCCTGACTAGGGTTGCAGTTGCTGAATATCCTCTTTGTATCTAATGGTACAGAGACAACTGTGTCATCCCTACGGACCAGAACGTCCGAATTCAAGTTGTCACCTTGTCTTTTTTAAAATAAATGCGGATGCAAATCTATTCACGTTGCCTTTTGGACGTCAATGTCAGACTGCCTGAGCGGGGAATTGAACCCGTGACCTTTGAAACCAAATTCGAGGTCCTACCGCTTTTCAAAGGTCGTTGATTCAATTCCCCACTCAGGCAGTCGGATATTTTAATCCAAAATGCAACGTGAATAGGTTTGCATTAGTATTTGTTTAACTCTTCTCGAGCCCATTGGGGTTTTCTGTCCTGTTTAATCATGCCCTTTGCACATTTTTTGTGATTGCTAGTCCAGTGTATGGTTTAAAACCAAGTCACGCATTTGGACCTGAGGGCTACTCTGCACATTTCTATAGACAACTTGTTCATGATATTATTCTTCCACTAGCCATCATATTCAGTCTCACTTTTGAGACTAGGAAATAACTAGCTGTTTGGAGTACTGGAAATTACCAGTCTTCAAGAAGGGGTATTCTGAAAACGCTTATAACTATCAACCAATTGTGCTGACTAGTCCCATGCAAGGTAATGGAGACTATTATTCCAACTACCATGCTTCCTTATTAATTGGCAAATAAGCTGATAAAGGACGATCAACATGGTTACCTGCCAGGCCGATCGACTACTTGCCAACTTTTGGCATGCCTAGACTTGTGGTCCAGTGCTCTTGATGCTTATGCATTTACGGACGTATTTTATTTTGACTTTTGCAAGGCATTCGAGTCAGTGGTGCACTCAAAATGTGTCTTTAAATTTGAGTGTTTGTGATTTGGCGGAGAACTGCTGTTATGGATTTCATCTCTTCTCCATGACAGACACCACAAATGAGCCTACGATTGGTAACGCAATTGAACATGTATTGGAATGTGGTGAGGCTTGGAGATTACTTCTCTCAATTCAGAAATGCTAAGCTTTCCACATCGGATATCAAAATTCCTCCCATCAGTTCCACTTAAAGAATCGACCACTACCTGATGTGTATGAAGTGAATGACTTGGGTGAAACTTAGAACCTTAAGCACCTTGAACCTTAGAACCTTGGGTGACTTGGGTGAAACTTAGAACCTTAAGTATTCCTTACACAGTATTGTTACCAAAGTGTATCGTCGAGTGACCATTGGAAATTGCTGCTTTATCTCCAGCAACGCTTGAGAACTGTGTTGGCCTTTAAGGCATTTTTAAGACCATTACTTGAGTATGTCAGCCCATTCTGGTCCCCTTATCATCTTAGGGATATTAATAAAGATGAATCGTTCAATGTAAATGTACAGAAAACTTGGTTGGCTTGAAAAAAACCACCCATATGAGTTAAGATTATCAAAGGTAGGATTCGAATCACTGGATTTGCGCAGAATTCAGGCTGATTTGATTCTGGTTTTTAAAATCTCGCGGGGAATTCTGCCAGTTGTTTACCCCTGTTTGACTTAGTCACTGTAAAGTGTACAACCAGCAGGGGTCAATCACTTCAATTAACTGTCCTATCAGCGCAGTTAAAAGTGCAGGAGAAATTTCTTCGCTGCGAGAATGGTTTAGGCGCGGAGCTCACTTACTGAGGAGGCGATATCAGCCCGTACAGCCAGAAGCTCGCGTGCGGAGTGGTGCAAGATTTGTTTCAAACGATTTTTAAAACTACCGGAATATATTGCGCCGTAGCCCACAAATTATATGTTGGCTGCCCAAAATGTACAAAATTGTTGCCCGCCATGTTTGTGGCATGGTTTGACCTTGTGAATTGGACTGGTATCAGAGGTTCTTACCCTTCCAGTTCCACACCAGTAGAGTGGTAAACCATATGTTATTATAATATTATTCTTAACTATACGACCATTGTGGTTCAACGTATACTGTACTACATGTCATTTTAAGATTTCATGATTCATCATATAGTATAGGATGTCCACTGTAACATGTCATGGTTCAACGTTTACTGTGCACACTGTACTACACAAACCATTACGCCCATGATAATCTTTCATGTATCAACCTATAGTGTATGCCCTATACCATACACCCACTGTAATCTTTCACGGTTAAATGCACTGTATCACCCTGCATTCATGTATAGAGCAGTGACACGACGTAGTATTATTGTATATAACTCTACGCTGGGGCCTTAATGGGTTAGCTGCATGGGGCACTGCAGAGAGAAACAGAAGGGCGTCTTACTGAAGCCGATGCTGTGAAGAGTGATTTCTTAGACCTAAAACGCTCGATTTTTGTTGTTGGAGAAAACAACGTTATTTTAAGCCTAAGAAATCCGCTCTTGCGTTGTTTTTCTCTCCATTTTTATGTAGTGCACCTTGTAGTTATGTAAAATCCATACTGGTGCCAACATGGCAGCAAATGTCACTGCTCTATAGCTGTCCTGTATCATTCACAGCTATCTTTATATATTGATTTAACTATTATCCTGCAATGTATAAGTTGATTATAACATTTTAGGGTTCAACGTACAATATGTGCCTGCACTACAGGACTAAGCAAAGCAAACACATTTGCCCTCCTGTGTCTTTCACAGCGAGATTTTTTAATATTAATTTTAACTATGTGCCTACACGGTATACGTTCATTGTAACATTTCATGGTTCAACGTACAGTATGTGCCCTGCGTGCAGAGGAAAATAGAAAATAGAATAGACCGCCTGCAATTTTTGTATTTAATTTCACTTCATACGCCCACTGTAACATTTCATTGTTGCACCATAAGTGAAAAATCCCCTTGCATCATAAGACAAAAATTCACTATTTAGCCCTCACGTACTGGCTGAAACCAATGCCCAAACCAGTCATTGTATCCTATAACATTGTTTGAGCAGTCACTCGAAACAACGTAACCAATCGACGTCGGGTAATATGGAAGCAGTGTTTTCTGCAGTGTCTGCGGCTGGATTTGAGGGGTGATAAATAGCGTACTCCTCTTTGCAGAATTATTAAGGTTTAAGAATTAATACCTATGGACATTTTTCCATATAAATGATCTAACGTTGCATTCTCGCAGCTGGAGTTTCATCACAGTGGCAAGGGTATCCCTGCCATAGTAACAGCATTACCTGGTAGCATTTGGATAAAGGCTTGCAGTCATATAATCCGTGACAATAATAAGAAGAATTTCTCCTAACGAAACAGTTTTTCTGGTCACTTCATAACTCTCAGTATTACGTTTTCGTTACGAGCTTAGGAGGAAAAAAACGTCGCCATATTGGAATTCAGAGGATTTCTAGCTTCTGGCTGCGAGAATGCAGAGCGAGCTAGTTGCGTAAATACATCCTAATACGTCCACGTTGTTCGTTACAAAATGCTAGCGTATCAAACGTTTTCTAAATCCCTTTCTGTTTTCCAGGCGACTCCTCTACCAGATTCTCCTGGATTATTTGCATACGAGCACAAGCTAATTCCTTACCGTCTATCTTCCGCAACATGGCGTAAAGCTGCTGAGAAATATCTCAATGAGGTAGTTCGGACACTTATTACGGAAAAAAGCAACGAAATTCCACTCTTCGTGTCCAAGCTAGTAGTGAAGGAAGGATCACGTTCATTGCAAATTCTCTGCCGATTTCAAGGGCGGAAATCTTCCACATTTTCTGTCATCCTAACTCCCGCTTTCGAAGGCGCCGGTTGGCCTGAAGGGCTTGGAAAATCAGAGGGAGAGTGTGTGAAAGTCGATGTTGATCGTTATCCTCATTGGTTTTTGGTGGCCCCTGCTGATGGAACAGAGGATACTTATGGATGGGAGCTGGTGTTTCCGAACATTACCGAGGGATCATTGAAACCAGACGATGGGATGCAAGCGGCGTTGCTGTTGTCCTGGTTGGCGGAAAATCAAGGTTGGCATAACCTGGGTCTTCAAAATATGTCTTCGGCTTTTCAGACGCTTGCCATGAATGCGGCTCTTATAGAATATGACTCAGGAGGAGGTGGTTTCCACCATTGTGTCAAAGTGTTACTGGCGGAATTGTTGTTGAAGATCAGAACTGGATGCCTTAGAGACTTCGGCGTGCCAACCTTGAACTACCTGGAAGGGATCACCGAAAAGCAGCAATGGGACTTCATTCGTGAAGTCGAAGAAGTCCTGAAAAAGATCGAAAACCTGGAAGGGTTGAAGGAATTGTGTTATGAGTACCCGCTGTTGATACCCACCGACGACGAACTGGGAGGTAGCAGTTACGACGACATGATTCACCTTGGCGTCAACCCTGACACTCGATGGTTGTACAACGCCGGAAGTGAAGAAGTCTCCTTTTTCATGAGCAAACCTCCGCCGGAAGATGCAAGGATTTTACCAACTTACAAAGGGATCGCCTATACTCGTGGGATGGACAAAAGTGAAATAGAGAGACGCATCGCTTTGTGCTGTAAAAATGAAGGTTGTTGGGACGGTGGACATGTTTTTCTATTGGTCTTGATAATTTTGTTAGTTACGGCATTTGTTGTGTTTGTGTTACCCTACCTATTCGACCAACTAGACCAGATTCATGCCTATTTCAGTCAGGTAACGACTGTGGTGATAGAAATTAAAACGACTTCAATTTTGCCAGAATACGAAGTGCTACCAGAGCCTTCAGAACTTCTTGCAGCCTCGTGAAGGCGCAGCTCCTGAGAGAGATGAAAGTGAATTAACGACTTTATATTCTATAATGAGAAGAAAATTGTTGAAACCATTTTAAACAGTAATATTTGTTTAAATTAACTCTTAAATTCTTGATAAACTATGTGTATTAACCTAAAGTTTTAATTAACGGGGAGTCATTGACTCTCTGACAATCCTTACAGTCAAGGAATATGGAGGTCACTACTTAACTTAATTCCTCTTCTGGTAGTGAAAAAAGAATTTGACCCCAATAAACGCAATGACCTAGTTATCGAAATAGTTATTTTTTGAAGCGATAAAGCAGGTGAAACAGGTGAAAATTAAAGTACGGCACCCTGACCGAGGGTAAACGAAGGTTTCTTATGTCGCTTTATCTTAAGTCGCTTTATCTTAAGGCGCTTTATCTTACGTCGACTTGAACTCTCATCACTTTAAGAGAGAGGTGGTTACACGGTGGTACCATGTGGTGTCGGAATTTATCTAATCCGCCATCAACCAAACCCCATCCTCCATTCCCATGTCCCCATTCAACCAGCTGGGCTTTCGACTTCGTTTTAAGGAAATAACAGGTTACGCCCTAGTTTCGTGACGACTAAATACAGATGCAAACCTATTTACGTTGCCTTTTGGACTTATATATGTCAGACTGCCTAAGCGGGGAATCGAACCCAGGACCTTTGAAACCAAAGGCCAAGGTCCTACCGCTGAGCCAGACTGACACTGCCTGTCAGTCTGGCTCAGTCAGTCTGGCCGTGTCAGTCTGGCTCAGTGGTAGGACCTTGGCCTTTGGTTTTAAACGTCCTGGGTTCGATTCCCCGCTTAGGCAGTCTGACATATAAGTCCAAAAGGCAACGTAAATAGGTTTACATCTGTATTTAGTTATTTCTTGTGAGCCTCTGGCTTTCCCGTCTTTAGTTTCGTGACGTTTAAGCGCACTCGTTTCAACCAATCAAAGGGAAGCAATCGTTAGAGCGACGTAGAAAATGGGTTTTAGGTGGGTACAAGTAGGTTGTTCAAGCTCTTCAACTCGTTACATCGACGTAACGAGAAGGTTTGAGATATAAAGCGACTTGAAATGGTTTTAGGTGGGTACACGGAGGTTCTTCAAGTGCTCCAAGTACTACATCGACGTAAAATAAAGCGACTTAAGAAACCTCCGTGTACCCTCTGTCCCTATTTCTCAAGTGTTACAGTGAGTCAGTGGATATCCATTTTCGTGATTGTCCCCCAATGACAATTATTAGGGGATCATTTGGTGTCGTAAGCCTTAACGGGATGAAAGACTTCACAGTCGGTGCAACAACTTTCTGTCCCCTAATGAATGTGGTCTACCAGTACCGTTTATATTCTGCAAATGTGCCGACAGTGCGAAGTCTTCCATTTCGCAGAAAAAAAATGTTCGTTTTTGCAGAATCAGATTTTGAGAATGCGTTCTGCGAGCCTGGGCTCTGCCAAATTGGAATTCACAAACTCAAAACACACATGATTATTAGATCTTAATCTTAACATAAATTATACCACAATTTACGAAAGCTACTGCATCCATGCAGTCTGGAGAATTTCACACAAAACTTTCCAGTCCAAACTAAAGTTCATAGTGCTGTAAAAAGTCTCGTGGTGCGTATTCTTTTGCCATTTTAACCAAAAATACGTTGAAATAGTAAATCTAGTGAGAAGTGATATATTGCAATGTTAGAAAGTTTGGATTAGAAAGTTTGTGTGAAATTCTACGTGGCTGCAGTAGTTTTTTGTATTTATTTTTTCTTTAGAATTTCTGTTAGATTTTAAAGACCTTTTTTCCCGATGGTCAAATTCGAACTAATGTCTGTGTTATCTGACAACAGCTAGGTCGTTTAACTCATTGCCCACCCCCCCCCCTCCCCAAAATTAC
>JAHWFP010013557.1:0-14183 GCA_023313725.1 Lithobius niger
GAACACAAGCGTATTGCATGGAGGGGACACAAGCTGACAATGAGGGGCCTTGGGTGTATCTCATACAGGGTCCCATATGATTGTAGTTTCTACTACTACAAATCGATGCCCCATGGGGATGCACAGGGGAGGGAGGGGGTGCTACGGGAGGCTTTGGGAGAATTACTTGTGTACCACAGTGTTTGCTTTTAGTATGATGGACAAGAAGTTTTCGGGAATCAGCCTCATGGAGCGGGCATAGGGGATTGGAGTGCTGAGAGGCATTGGAGGAATTCATAGGAGTTCCATAGCTAATTTGATTTATACTGCTAACAATGACTTGTGTACCGAATTTCATTCTTTTAACACTGTCTGCAAGATTTGTTGGTCAGGCCTCAGGGAGGGCGCATGG
Organism: Lithobius niger; assembly: GCA_023313725.1. Classification (NCBI taxonomy): domain Eukaryota; kingdom Metazoa; phylum Arthropoda; class Chilopoda; order Lithobiomorpha; family Lithobiidae; genus Lithobius; species Lithobius niger. The sequence continues at coordinate 392 of JAHWFP010013557.1, forward strand.
TGGGGGATGTGTCCAGGGGCCTTGGACCATATCTCGAGGGGGTTGCATAGCTAGTACGATGTATACCGCTAGCAATAGTAATGACACCACCCGACGTAGGAAATTTCATTGGTCTATGTCAATTCTAGGGGGAAACTATATGGTTTCAAAATTTCATATTTCCCCATCAAGAATAACAATGACAACAACAGTATTATAGTCATATTTAAAAAGTGTGCAAAAGCTCCTGGTCGTTGCTAATATCTTCATTTTAAGCTACACAAATTGAAAATTGGTTCGTTAGTTTGATCTCTAGGTGAGAGCAACAATTTCCCCAACAACAACAAGAACAACAAGAACAGTATTGTCGCCATATTGAAATAGCATTCAAAAGGCCCTAGGCCATGTCCATACCTCCGTTTTCAGCTATGAAACTTGAATATCGGTTCATTGATTCGATCTCCACGTGAGGGCAAAGCGTCCCAACAGCAACAAATCCTACAACATGAAATATCCATTGTTGTCATTAAAATTTGTAATGCGATGAAATACTTACGACGCGACTCCAAATACCAAATTTCTTTGGTGTATGTCAATTCTGGGCGACATAATTGTTATATTTTGTTATTTTAAGAAACATTGACAATGATACCCGGCTTTTCCCATCACTTGTCCCTCACGTTTGGCGATGCCATCGAGGACCATTGAGTCCCTGGTAGGTCTAACCTTGGTGGTACGGCATTCGTGACCCCAACCCAATACCATCTACCCTTCCTCTCCTGCCGAGCCATCATCTTCGTTTTAAGGTTTTGAACTCTTAAACTTTTGTAATTTATAATTTTTAGTTTTAACATCGGATGGCAGTTAGTGACCACCAGGTCCTTGCCATTCCGGTTGCGTTTGCAACGAACTTATTATTATTAACTACAGGATTTCAAAATTCGACGTTTAACATGGAAGTTGTTGATATCCGATTGTTTATCGAGAATGCCATTGCGGTATGAACCACCTGTCATGAAAATATCAGGTAACTTTTTATGAATTTGCAGACTGTCGCGTCCTTGCCAATTCTGAGTACACGGCTTGACAAGCTTACCTTGAAATGCTGTTTTGGCTACGGTGTATCAAAAGACAAAATATGACTGGGCCCCTCAGATGATAACGACGATTTAAATCCATTTTTCAATGTGTTTGGTGGCCTGAAATTGATAATGTTCTTGTAAAAATTGGTGAAATTATGTGGAGTATGCCACGTAAAGAACGATGATGGTGTACCTAGTACACTTGGGCCTACAGCTATATATGTGGGACGAAATTCATGTTGAGTTTTCGGGGCCTGTCGATGGGAAAATACTTTTGGTAATTTTGGGTGGCGTTTTCAAATTTCCATTTGTGTACATGAGGGCAGCACCCCGTATATAGCCGGTTTTATAGACCATTGTTGTGATTCCCAGTTTGTGATATTACTGCATTTGACAATTATTGTTGAAGGTCGTTATAGAAACGGTTATCAAAATTAATCACCACCTGTAGCATTCGTCTAAGCTTTCATTAAATTTAGTTAGATCCAGGGTAAAAGACAGAGGCATAGATCCCGTTTGCATGAATATATTGTGACTGGAAAAAAAAAAAACATTAAGTCATCAGTACTGTGCATCATTGTTGATGATTTCACAAATAATGACACAGTTCGAATCATTACTTATACAGATAACACAGACAACTTATACAGACAATCATTACTTATACAGTTCGAATCATTACTTATAATGAAAGATACCAACAAACCAAAGTATCTATATAATAAGATGATAATATTGGTTTGTTTGTTTGTTTGTGTATGTGTGTCTTCGGAGCAGGAATCTCGATAATCCTTATCCTATTGAAGTCTGTAGTGGGAATCTCGATCATCTTAATTCACTACGATAAGAATTATCGAGATTCCCACTGCGGACACAAACAAACAAACAAACAAACAAGTATTAAGATCTTAGTTATGTAGATTATTTAGTCTGCAACTAGCTCTAAAATTATTAGCAAATTTAGAGAATATTTGCACACGTGGCTATTGTTAAGGCACTACTTTCCGGCACACATTCTTCTCGCACAAAACTTTATACAATGAACACCAAAATAAAATAAAAATTGCCGGCCTTAGTGAGTACCGAGTTAGTAGTATCACAAACTAAGTGAAATTAACAATTAGTTTTTAAGTCACCTCATTTTTGGCCACGTACTGTTTTAAACGCTGATGGAATAAGAAAAGACGGGGGAAAAAGTGAATTAAAAAATGTGTACGAAAAAAAAAAGTTCTTACCAACTGCCTTCATGAACCGCATTTATGGCTCCCTGTCTCTGTAATTGTTGAGTACCCGCCTAAGGGTTCCTTCACTAATAATAATCATTTTCCCAAGTGGGTGGAACTGGAGGGTGGGGGAGTAGGACTGGGGAGGGGGGGGGGATAGCGAGCATAATTGGATGGAGGTTTGTTTTCAACGATATTATAAATCTGGCAGGAAAAGCAAAAAAAAAAAACAGAACCTAAATGAGACAAAGCAGCTCGATCGGGCTCCTCCGTTCACTCATCCCTCAATTCCTATTTGTGCCGCTAAATTTTCCCTTTCGTCGTTTTACAGCGCGTCCCAGTTAATTTCTTCTTCGACCTGTTTTCTGCTCTCAATTCTTCTGTGAATCAACCTTTGCCACGTCTCGTATTGCAAAGGTAAAGGAATCCTGCACCCCTTCACCATTTGGAAATCTCTTGTCTCTAGACGGAACTACGATAGATATATAGAGATATGATCCTATTTGTCAAAACGTAGTGCCACGGTAAAAGTACAACTTAAAAAATGTCATCACCTTCTGGACTATCAACTTCCTGGCCTATTCTTTATTGCTTAAGAAAGGAACAGAAGGAGGAAAACGTTAGGCAAAACGAATGGCGCCATCTGGGGTCGAATATAGGCCTATCACGCTAAATATATGCGTTCTTAAATGCGCTGTCTTGCTTTCAAGTGGGAGAGGATTAAACAGTAAACAACGAAGCTAACAGTCCCAAGTTAAGACTAGGCCAGTCTTAATGCTCGATGTTTGCTTTGTTACTTGTTAAGTGGGAATTATGTTTAGATAACATACAACACGTAACAACGGGTATTGGCATGGACTTATACAATATATATCACACGTATGTAGTACCACCCAGATATTTCACCATGCCTGTTGACAAAAAAGGATTGGGTTTAGAATCCTATACTTGCCTTAAAAACCAGAACAGAGCTGAATGTGATCAAACGTCCCTTTCTTGAGCAAATTGGGTTGAGGTTTAAAAATTTGTGAAAATAATGAAGAGGAAATATGGCAAATAGCCAAGATTGTATCGACGCAGCTCGTTGAGGCTTGAATATGCATGCTTTTAAAGCATGTTCACGATTTTTAACAGTGTTTTTTTTTTATTGTACAAATATAGGGCTTAATTTTAGGGCAGGTGGGCTTACGTGAATAAGCACCGCAGGTATTAAGTGTCCGTAAGTTCAACATTGAAGCAGTTTAAATTGCTTCATTGTTGGTTAAAGTTCATTGAATCTTGTGGAGACACAATAATAGGTGAGTGAATCAAATAAATTTCGCGAAAGAAAACGATAAGTTGGGGTTAATTTGACATGTTTTAATTTCACGTTTCTTCCTGTAACTGATTTTGAAAAAAACACGAAATCCTCGCACTTTTGTAGGTGAACGCCACCAACCCAGCTTTTGCCTCCCCTCTAGAGTTTAACCAGTGGCGTCAGCTAGTGGGGTGCCCCCTTCGAAAGTTCAAAATGCATCCCCCCCCCCCCCCCCCGCAGAAAAAAGGAAATAAACAAATTATCACTAAATTAATACAGCACAGCACTCTTTGCCCAAATGTAAAACTAACCGAGAACCACAGATAGCCTCTTTAACTTCCTGTTTACGTTAATACTTTACTATCTTGCTTCTGCTTCAGCAAATTCATCGATTAGGTCCTCAACATCCATTTTATTTTGGCTCACCTGCCTTCAATGATGAGGAGATTTTGCTGCACAAGCGTTAATTCCGATTTACTCCACCCAAAAAATTGTATTAAAAAAATGTTAACGGTGAAGCGATGGCGCCCAGCTATGCTCTGCGCCCCCGACCCCCCCCCCCCCCCGAACATATGAACAGGGGAGGTGCGGTGGGTGCCGGCCTGCCACTGATTTTAACGAATAATTAATGATTTTGCCGGGGGGGGGGGGGGGGAGGGGGGAAACAATACTAATTAGGTTTTGGTTAACAACTAATACGCTCAGCTTCCTTCGCCTATAGTGACCGAAGGATAGTGTGACGTCATTTGGTCAAACACGAAGTGAACACGCACACAAGATGGCGATTGCTGCTAAATTGCCGATCCAGTTATGATCCAACTGTATGGAACGCGATGTTGGCCAAAAACACATTTTACACTTGTTCTCAAAAGTTTTCTTGATCTTAAGTTGCATTGCTGCTTGACGTATCCCGTGTAGGCACTTTCAAAGTAGATTTTTACACAGTTGCAATGTCTTGTAATGGGGAATTATTCCCCATTCGAAACTGAACTCTAAATGAATGTGACGTCGTAGCTTTGCCTTTGCCGCTAGCGTGCTGGTCACGAATTATACTGGCGTTGTATACGAATTCCATGGTCACTTGTTCAGAAAGGCCCACAATTTCAGCAGCACCCAGACTTAAGGTAATCTTAACTGCCTACAAAGTTTGACCATGATCTGATGAGCAGTTTGAAAGAACTCGCTGTTAGAAACAAGGTGACAAAAGTTCTGGGTACTTTTAATGATTGATTATACCCTAACAGTGACTCACGGGGGGTTTTTTCCCCCATGCTGCCAGAAGTCCTAGTAGGTAGTAGGCGTCTCTGTGCTGCTCACACTTAACTGATTAAACTAGTTAACATGCAGGCTCACAGGCAACCCATTTCTCCCACACATACCCACCGTGGGTCACTACCTTAGCGTGAATACTTTCTCTATTAGTCACGATTGTATGTAGTCACCACAGGAGCAGTCTTTTCCAGTTGTTGAGCATTCGTGTTTGACATTAAACGAATAAATACGTCCGTTTGTTAATTTAATTTCCTTTTGTTCGTTTTGTGTACGTCGTTGCGATTGATGTTTGTTAAGGGGCATGAAACTAAGTCCCTAAGGAAGTACAAAACAAATAGCACACAAACATGCGAAATACGGCTAAACGTTGTGTGTAGCGCAGGGAAGCCATCCAAGGGGCACTGGCGAGGATAGAGTGTCACGCTTATCCTCCGTATACATCTTTTATTGCCGAAATCAAGGACTGTATTTAATTTCGTTTGATTATTTGTACAAACGATCCCCCTTTGATTGCTTCGTTGCACGACACACATTGTTTGCCTTTTTTCTTGTCACCATGCTTGAAGAGGCCGTGCATTCAAGGTCTTCAAGCATTGATTCGTGCCGTAAATTTACTAGCAGAATTATTGTTAGTGGTCTTACATTTCCCAGTTTGTATGGAGACTTTCTTTTTGAATGAAAAATTTATTGTCGTCCTTCTGACAATAGGACAGTGACACGACGTAGTATTATTGTGTATAACTCTATGGTGGAGCCAGTAACTGGGTTAGCTGCAAAGAGCACTGGAGGGAGAAAGGAAGATCGCCTTATTGAAGCCAATGCTATTAGATTGGATTTCTTAAGCCTACAACGCGCGATTTTTGTTGTTGGAGAAAACAACGTTATTTTAATCCTAAGAAATCCGCTCTCAAAGCATTGTCTTGACTAGAAGTGCCGTTGTTTTCCGTTACATTTTAATCTAGTGCACCTTGTAGCTATTACCTCCAAATGGTGTCTCGTAGCCAATATGACGTCACATGACGCTGCTCTATTCCTTCCAAAAAGGTTTTTCTTCACTTGTATCCATTTTTTTTTTCTTCTGTAGAAGATATGCTTTTCGATGAATTTGTGTTTTGGAAGAAATATGCAGTTGTTTGTTTGCATAGAACGTTGTAAGAATTATGGAACGTTACATGAATCAATACTCACACAGTGAAACACCGTTTTACACCTGATTGATATGTTTCTGCACATGTTATGTACTTTAAATTAAATGAAAATGAGATGAAAATAAATTTGCGGTAAATACATTTACATAACGAATTTAACGAAATTCGAGATAAAAGCGATGGCAAGATTTGAGATGAAGTTGATGTAAGAGATAAAGAGATTACGCAGGAGCTGAGATTAATAAGCTATATCAGATTTAAGATATAACCGCCATACAAAAGAGTTAATGTAGTTCAGCTACTTACATTTTTTAATTAAGATAAAGGAGATAGCAAGAATGAAATGTAGATGAGATGGAAAAGAGATGAGAGTTGACTTAATTGAGATAACGAGATCTAATATAACTGAGGTACACATGGTTTGACGTAACTTGGTTACACGTGATGCGATAAAAAAATTTTAATTATTAATTTAATCCTGTACGAGGTTTAAGATGAATGAGATAATGGTGCCCTAAATGAGATACATTATATACGTGTCTGATAAATGAAACACAAGACTTAGGATAAATTAGATACACAAGATAAGAGATAAACTAGTATTTTCCGTAAACTGTTTGTTTGGTCTTTGTCCATTACATAAATGGCGATCTTACTCTGAAGAACGACTTTTTACCGAGTTAAAAATGGATTTTATTGAAAAGCAGTTAATTAACCGGTTTGTGTTCCAACAGACGAACGGGTTCGAAGGAAACTGTTTTTTTTTACGCCGTTTTGGACTGCAAGCTTGGATTTCCCCAAAACTTAGGTACAATTTTGGATTATTTTGCAAAATGAAAAGGACATATGCTTTTACTATTACCTAAAACCCACGTGAAAATAAATTCCTTCAGCAACATTCCACACGTTTCAGTGAATGCAGTAAGCCCTTCGCAATGATGTAAGAAACAATGATAAGGAATAAGTTTTCAACATTTGCGTAAATTCGTCCTACTGTTGCAAAATTGAGTCACGTAGGAACGCCAATGTCGAAGATCTTTTTTGTTGAGTTAATTCTAAAAATTAACCGGAGGTGCTAAAATGTTGACATAGAATTGTGAAAGTTGCAGGACTTTCTTGTCTTGCTTTAGCATAGCAACAGTATAATTTTTGAGGGGACAAACCTTCACAGTGATACAATATTTGTTGTGTTATATCAGGGGGAATAATTGTCCGACACTCAACCTGAAATGCAGTTCTTTTATTGTGTTTTATTGTGCTCTTCGTTTTATTGCTACTACAACTCGTAGTAGCAATAAACAAATGAATTCATACACAAATGAATTCACCGTTTGTGTATGTTATAGTACGAGACTGTAGCCTACTCAAGGAGGAAGTTTAATTTCAGAAAGTGGCAAAAAACATTTTTCGTTTTGGGGATTTAGTTCCTCATCAGGAAACCGCGTTTTCTAACAGCAAGTCAAGGCCTTGATGAAGTTTTAATAAAAATGTTTGCGACGTGACAAACGCGTACAAGAGACTCGGGCACAAAGTCACAAACGTTTGGATCGATTTCGTCGGTCCACGTTCTCATAAAGAATTGAAAAAAAAAATGAAAAAAAATCGAGGTTCCCCTTTTCAACAAGAGAAATGGACGGCCTACGTGCAAATCTTGCAAAGTAGAAAGTTTCAGCATCATCTTAATTTTTTAGAGAAAAACGGCATACAATATATTTTTTACTGGACGGTGTCAACAAACCCCGACGTTACATTGGTGTCGCTAGAGGGTGCATCAATTTAAGGACACGTTATTTTGACCACGACTTTTAATTAAATATTTAATTGATGGCCGGCGACATTAAAAACAAATTTGTAACGGTCAAGCTTGTTATGCGAAACTCTCAAAGTGTGTTAATATACATGTGCTTCTAGTATTTTGATATGAGAGGTGTCCATACACTCTTGACTTTCATAGATTTCAAATATTTTGATATTTATAATTTTTTTAGAATTTTGATATTGGTGTTTAAGCTTATTATTTATAGGTTTCAAGAACATTGATATTGAAATCAAGTATTTTGTGTGTATACTGTATAATTAATTCACACGTTTCAAGCAATTGATGTTCGTGGTTTCAAGAAATTTGATAATCCTGGGAAGCAAACAATTTTGATATTTACGAGGTCAAGTATTTGGATAACGATGGTGTCGTTAAAACATTTAATTATGCTTTAACGATTTAATTTAAGACACCTATAAACCCTTGCTACTCTTAAATTGTTACTGCTTAAAATCTCAGGCAAACGGAAAAAAAAACTGGTAACACACCTTGCTGTTTCTTAGTGATTTTCCTTGTTATTGTTCAACTTCGTACAACACAACGAGTGATTTATTACGGGTCAGGTGTTGAAGACATGTTCTGCTCAAATTGAATGTGATTAATTTCAGAAATGGAAAAGGTATGTTCGTTGCTAAATGTTTATCGACCAGTTTCGACAAAAGCCAGCAATGGCGTGGGTTGGGGGTGGGGTTGGGGGATGAGCGGAACGAGTTCAATTACAGTACAATTTGTTATCGGCTTATAATTTGGTTATTAATTACACGAGGCTAACCTTAGTGTGCGTGGGTGTGGGTGTGTTTCGTGTGTCTGCGTGTTTCTATCACTGGCTTAAGTTCCACGAGCCCAATTAACTTGTGGTTTGTCGATTGTTGTTCGCTTAAGCAGGAAAGTTGCGTGTTCTTTCTCTTGCTAATTCCAAATCGATTTATAAATGAATTACTGATGACAACGCAGTGGTTAACCCCAGACTTGCAGCTCATAACTCCCACGCTATTATCACAGGCGCCATGTTCAAGATAAGCGTAAAATTGTTTGAGGCTGGCCAGTGAAATACAGTTAGCTTACACTAATGGTTTCAACAAGTTTGTTCCGCAGCCACCAACCAACACGCACTGAAGTACGGAACTGGAGTTGGTCTCATGAAGTACGCTTTATCAGGGATTCGATTAAGACTTATTCGGATTGGTGCTGATGAGACCAAGAATTTATAGGGTTGGGGAGGAGAGTTTGTAACGGAGATTCCTGCCGAAACGTCTTAGATCATTTTCCATTAGTTCCATCCAAGTTTATAGAGGGCGCCACGTGTTTTATGTGGGAATTTCTACTCAGTTTTCAGCTTAAAATTAAAATAAACTAAACGAACCTAGCTTCTATTTAATTATTATTTAGTTTTAGCTTAGTTGTAATTTAGTTTTTTTTTTAGGTTTGGGTTAAAAAATGAGCATAAATTAACAGAAGGAACTCGTGGCGCCATCTGAAAACTCGCACAGAACTAATAGAAACTATAATCTAACGCGTTTCAATAGGGACTTTTTAGAGTTACAAATTCTCCTCCCCAACCCTATAAATTCTTGATGAGACGAGACCAAGCTGGAAGATAATTTGTCGAAACCAAATGGGCATTGCAGAGACCGAGACGATACTGAAATTAATTGGTAAAGTCTCGACAAGAGTTTTGTTTCATGAAGGCTACTTGTGTCGAAGTACCGCTGCTGAGGGCTCGTTATTTGTTGATCATCAACCATGACGATACTGTGGTAAACCATGACGATACTGTAAGCATGCGCCTCCACTCCCCCCCCCCCCAATCCGGTCCGAAGTTAACAGTAAAATTTGGTAAACGGCGACAAACGACTTTTACTACAATGGAAAAATTCTTAAAATAGGCTTTTGGAACATTAAAGGCAGTAAAATAGCTGAAAGCGTGTTGTTTCACAGCCTCCGAGGCACCCTTAGGAGGTAAATTGCTTCATCCCGTTTTGAATTCCAATTTTGTTTTGGCCCCAACCAAACAAAATTTCAGGATGCGCCATGGCTGTGATACGTATATTGAGTACATTCACTTTGCATTAAGGCTTCAATAATACATTGTCGTTTATCATAGTTCTGGACTGGCGGGTCTAGATCCAGTAAAAAGTTTAGAATTATTGATTTGGGCAGCGTTAGGCCCCCTACGAACCATGGGATTTACCGGTTTACCAACCTTGCCACCCTGCTTGTGATTAATGAGTTATTTTTCTACTTTCGTATATTATGAAGGAACAGAATTCGAATATTTCTGGAGTCAATGCTGTGTTTGTAACGCGCTCGTTACACATGATTACGTAACAGACTACGGCAGCAAACACAGCCCAGCCTCTTACACAGTCGTGCAGACAAAACCCGGATAATGATCTGAGTTGCCAACACGGCTGAAGTCTGAGGTCCTGTTGCCGAGCGGAAGTGTTGGAATTGCGCAGTTCCCCAACTCAAATTTCCATTCTGCGCATCCGTATAAGAGCACCACTCTGGTGCTGGTTCGGGAGTTGAAGTTTTTGCCTCCGTTAAGAAAGGATTGGTGAATAATAAACCTACGGTCAGCACAGCCCAAAACAGCTGCCGAGCTGAATATTGTGGCACTCGCCGCAAAAACATCCATGTCTTGTGGCAGTTTGTGGCACTACCTTTCACCGTTTTGTTGTTTGTGGGTGTCACATATTATTGTGGGGGGCCTGCTGTGATTGCAACGGTGTGAATATTGCGTTATAATTAAGTGCCAAGCCGATAAGTGCAAAGAATTACACAAATTACAAAGTTTCGAAGCTGTCGTGCTTCGTTATCAAGGAAGAAAATTAGCCAACAGCAAAAATCATACACTAGAAATAACGTAGTTCAGTAAGCCACCTTTATGCACTTACGTTTCGTCGGACTGGCATGACCCGGATTCGAACCGGCTACCCAGTTCGCCCCCAGGTCACTTGCATAGTGCCTTAATCGCTATGGCCACATCCTCCACTGGCAAAAAGATAACTCACTGAACCCGTTATTAAGGTTCAGCGATTTATTTCCAGCGATGTATGTCTCTTTATTTCTCCTTTATTGAGCCTTGTGAGTGTATGATTTATCTTCCCTCTCCATTGTCTATGGGCGAGTGAATTTCGGTCGAATGGAGCCCTGGTCACGGTTGTGACCTTAATAACGGGTTCAGTGAGTTATCTTTATGCCAGTGGAGGATGTGACCATAGCGATTAAGGCGCTATGCAAGTGATCTGGAGGCGAACTGGGTAGCCGGTTCGAATCCGGGTCATGCCACTCCGACGAAACGTAAGTGCATAAAGGTGGTTTACTGAACTACGTTAATTCTAGTGTATGATTTTCGCTGTTGGATAATTTTCAATTTTCCTTAATATTATTTCCAACGATTTATGTCTGTTTGCTGGGGCTTATAAAGACACATTAAAATTTCATAGGATGTACAACAAGTAAGGGCATATCTAATCTATAAAACAAGTTCAAACAACTAAAAAAAAGGCATTTCATTGCTTTTAACTTGTTTTGTTGATTTGACAAGCTTTGCTTGTGGTCCGTTTATACGGAATTTTAATGTGTTTTTATTGATTCCACCAGCAAATTGCTGTATTTGTTTGACTGCTTGACAACGAAGCACGACAGGTTCGTAAATTTACAATTTATATAGCTCTTGTGATTTTATCGGCTTAACACTACAATTATCTGGTTTAGTGCTTTTGCCTTCTTATATAAGAAAGCGTAGATCAATTATTATTATTTTTAAATTTTATTTCCCATTACCGGTGAGGAATAGGAGACAGACAAACATGAAACCCAAAACAACATTTTCTTTTTCTTCTGTACTCTGGTGCGGAGTGAGAAACGAGGACACTTGCAGGTTTTTCTCTCATGAAAACAGGAGTCAAATAAATAAAAACTGGACTGCTAACTGTAACTACGACGTGTGAAGTAAAAGTTTCTAAAGGTGAAGGCTTATTTCAGTATGCCAAATTGAGCTGGCAGGAGCACATTTCATAATTAAAGAAAAAATAGGAAAATTTTTTTTTTTCGGGGGGGGGGGGGGGCAAATATTGAATCAGAAATGGCAGATGGAAACCGTGTTCTATACCAACTGTGTTGCAACCACAACAGTAGAAATACTGACGTAGTACTTGATGTGGGAGGTAATGAAGCCCAATTTGACGAGTTACACGGAGATGAGTCACATCCGTATTTTGCAGGCTTAAGCGTTATTTAATACTAATACAAAATGGCGAAGAATGGAAACACAGCCATCAACCGTCTCAGCATGGTCATCTTGGTCACATATTGTTGCCATATATCTCACATCTGAGGGTATGGTATACCGCAATGACTGGCTGTACAGCGTTCACGCCTGGTCTGTAGGAAAAACTTTTTCTTGATTCAGGGCGTCCCAATTTGGAATGCCCTCAGCTCTACAACGGTGTGTATGGAAACCGTCGAAAGCTCTTAACCGAGTCGCTTACAAAATTCCTAAAAAGGTCAGCTTAACCATTGTCACTTTAGACACGTCTGTTTTTCCGTTTTTCTAGCATTGCTACGATGTCAGTGGCTCACACCCCTTCATTCCACCATCCATGTTCAGTGTGGCTAAGTGCTTTAGTATCAGTTAGACGATGGCGGTCGGCAACAATGAAGTAAGACTTTCGCTGTTTACCCGAGTGGCGAAGCCACGAGGGCAATAAAGCGAAAGTCTTACCACATTGTTGCCGAACGCCATCGTCTAACATATTTGTACAACGACGAGTTGAATCTTTAGCGAACGAGCCATTGTTGCAATAAAACGACAGTGTTAGCGCATTGTTGCCGAACCATCGTCGAACATATTTGTACAAAAACGATTTGCATTGTTAGTATCCGATCCATTTTTGTGAGAGTATAACGAGCCATTGTTGGCGGGAATGTTCTTTGCTCCAACTCAGTTTTTAAAACTCAATAACTGCAATAAATGCCTTATTTGTTTATTTTAATCACTTTAAACTCTTTCCTTCGGGTCATTCTTCAGCTGCAGTAAATGTTTTATTTTGGAAACATTGACACGTAAACATTGCTAGCGGTAGTAGATTTACTTACATAAGTAAACACCAAAGGCCTTCCTTTTTTTACTTACGTAAGTAAAAACCACAAGCCTTCATTTTTCTGCCTAGTATTCTTTTTTCTTATCTTAAAAATTAATAGTTGTCAATTTAAAGTGTGAAATAGTTTAATACTTTAGAAAGGATTTGGGATACATAAACATGGACAGCGATTGTGTTTTTACTTCTTAAGTTAAAAACCAAAGACCTTCGTTTTCTTACATACGTAGCTGTGGTTCTTTCTAGTGGTAAGACAGCGGTTTCATTGTTGCAGCATTGTTGCAGCAGTTTGTCTTCATGATATAAATCCATTGCTGCAACAATGGTCCAACAATGAAAGAGTTGAACAATTATTATTAAATATTATTATGACAGACGCCACTGGCGATACTAACAATGGTTACAACAATATTTTCTTGTTTACGAGCTCGTCCACGCCATTTGCCTAGCACCGTCACACATGAAATCATGAAAAGCACGCATCAACCGCACAGCCCTAGCTGTACATAACGTTTGATTGCCGAAGACTCACTAGTGTGTGCTTGCAGCCCTGGCTGTATGATCTGTGGAAATTAACATAGATAGAAAATTCTCGCACCTAACTATTCAGCAGTAGCATGGTTATAAAAATAGTGACGATAAACAAAACACCCTGTAACACAGCTTTTAGCTGCCGTAACGGACTGGCACCCATAATCTTAAACGAGCAAACTCCTGTTGGCTCACAAATAGATAGAAAAGTAAGCCGGGGCTATTTTTGCTGCCGTAATGGACTGGCACCCATAATTTTAAACGAGCAAACCCCTGTTGGCTCACAAACAGATAGAAAAGTAAGCCGGGGCTATTTTGGCTGCCGTAACGAACTGG
>JAHWFP010013557.1:14193-32653 GCA_023313725.1 Lithobius niger
GAGCAAACTCCTGTTGGCTCACAAATAGATAAAAAAGTAAGCCGGGGGGGCTATTTTGGCTGCCGTAACGAACTGGCACCCATAATCTTAAACGAGCAACTCGTGTGTAATTTTGTGTAACTCGTACGTATTAATTACACTATTTTAATAAACTTTTCCTGCGTAAATGCGTAATTCGATGACATTTCCTGCCGCCAACTTCGTCCATGGCGATGGTGAGTGACAGTCAAACAGATTGTGTTGCGACGAAGATGGATTGTCCTATCCAGGTATCAAAGGGATTTGTGCAAATAATTATTTGCATGGAAAGTCGTTAAGAAGGAGGTCTGTTCGGCAATATCTTTTTTCTTTTCGTATGGAAAATGAAGGTGATCGCCAGGAGGTTGTGGCTCATCAAAATATACGAGTGGTCCCGGACAGAAAATCAAACAAGCCAAAACCCAAAAAATAAAGTACTACTCATTTTTTTGTGAACGCTGTAACTGGTTGTAGCGTATTGGTTAGCTGTTTTTTCCCCAGTGGTTGAAAAAAAATCTACGTGTTGGGAAAAAAATGTTTATCTAATGGGAAAAAAATTCTATCTGACGGGAAGTATCCCGGTAGACTGATAGTATTTCCATCCCACGGGATGTTCGATCATTTCGATCTGATGAGTTTTCGATCTGACGGGATAACACCGTCTCCAGGGCACAGTGAGCAACGTGTTTTTGTCAATACACACTTAATAAAAATAAAAAAAGAAAAAAGAAAGTGACGACCTTCACGAAAATCTACCTCATTGAAATTTTAACCGAACATTTGACATTTTTGTCTCTCTCACAAAAATGCATTCAGCGAAGAAAAAAAAGAAGCGACAATGAATAGAGTCGAGTTGAGTCGTTGTCCGTTTGGGCGAAAGTAAAAGTGGAAAACGGACGAAAAGCGGAGAATAAAGTTCAGTGGCTTTCTATCGATTGGCTGCCTTGAAAAGCGTTCGGTGCAAGCGAAAGAGAGATGGAAAGACGAACGGCGAAAGAGAGACCGAGAGAGAGTTGGTGAGCTCGAATGCCACGCGTGTTTTGCAGTTTGACTTTTGGACTTGCAGAAATGCAAGTCAAATTCTTGCCCATTCTTAGTCTCAAAGGGTTTACTTCCTTGCATCAAAAAAAAAGAGGAAGACGAAGGAGATGAACAAGAAGAGAAAGAGCAAAAAAAGAAAAAAGAAAGAAAACATGGGAACAAACAAACAAGTTGTCGCGATTCTTCTTGACGCTGTATACATCAACTGTGACTGGAAATGAAAGACTAAGCCAATCATCAGACCATCTGACCTTTTGTTGTAAAGGACATACACATTTAAAGTGTTTTAATGTCTTAAATCAGTATGTAAGAGTAATCGTGTAAGATTGTGCAAAATATTGCGAAAGCGATCGCAGTATGCCAAAAATGGCACACACACCATCGAACTAGCAACTCACCACTGACCGTGCATCATCAGCATCGATGGTGAAACATCAAAAGCGAACCAGCAATTCGTATGGGTCGCGTGTTGGTTGTTAGTTCGATTTACTGTGGGTGGAGAGTCTGGTTGATTATTATTAATGTTATTGTTACATTACATTATAATAAAACTATATTCATATTATTATTATATACAAGTCCAACAAACTCAAAATGAAAGTGAACAATGCAGTCGAAACAAAAACATGGAAACATTCGGAGTCGAAAAGGGAAAAATAAACTAAGATATACGTGACGCATTTCATTGATTAGTCGGGGAACTTCGAATATAAATATTTAAATATACCAACGTCGAAAGAACCCATAGACTGCCTAAGAAATACAGGACCACTCTGGAAAAAATTGTTGTGCAAGTCATAAGCCGACAAATGAGAGACGAGTAACTAAAAAAAAAAAAGAGAAGAATATTAAATGACGGCATTTTTTTTAAATAGAAATAGCTCTAAAATATGTGAATGAGCATCTAACTTCTTTATATAAGCAACTTATATGAAACGCAAAAGAGCAACTAAAGCAGTTATTCAAATTCATCTGGATTAAAGAAGGAAAGACACAACTTAGGAAAAATAAATGTATATCTACACATCAAAAGCAACACAGACCAGGAAAACCTAGTAAAAAAAAAATAACACCAGATATTGTGTACGCGGCCTATCTTTCTTGAGTCTTGTAGGTATTTTATGAGCGACTATGTCTTCCTGGAGGGGGCGGCTTTAATCGACGGCCGCCATTGTTTTCGTAACTGTCGTGGATACCAACAAGGCACTCTGCTACCAAAAACATACAATTGATTATCTGTGTCGTTCTTAGACATGGCTTAGACATAATATTTACTTATAGAGACAAAGTTTACGACTTAATTCCACTGCATAGAATGCCATCATCAAGTTGTAAAAAATGTATGGCAAATCTGAAAAAAAAACCGACAATGACAACCGACCGACAATGAAAACGGATATGTGCTCTATCAATTACTTACGGCCGTATTGTGGCGGCCGTCTTGTGGCCGTCCATCCTACGCGACAACTCGATTTTATTAATAAAGATCCTACGCGACAACTCGATTTTATTAATAAAGATAAGCTTACCAAATCAGGCCTAGATATAATTTTTACAAAATCAAAAACACTTGTAAATGTCGGATATGTGGTCAAACAGAAAATCGCCTAACGTTATTACACTATATGCTTGAGACTACAATCCAAGTGATGTAAACATTACACCACATAATAAAAATAATACGAGCGCGAAAAAAAAAAACAAGGAATTGTACAGCAATCAAAAATGTAAAGTGCAAATGCTTAGATAACTTAGGAATCCAAACGAAATATATAATAAAAGTAATGAGGTAATAAGTAAGATCTATGCTGAAAATATTCACATTCTTAAAAAAAAGGCGGAAAAAAATGAAACAGGATGGTGAACAATGAATTACTACAGATGATTAACACTAAAGAAACCTATGGACAAAAATACGTAAAACAAATACTAAAACAATGTTGTATTACGACTTAAAAGACAAATATGATCAATGTAAAAAAGAGATTAGAAACAAAAAAAGTCCTAGTGAACAAATATATTACGAAAACTTCTTCACACAAAATAAACAGGAAAGTAAAAAACTGTCGACAAAAATACAAAATTTAACAGAAAAAAGGATAAATTGTAAATACGGATTAAAATCTAAAAACATCATTCCCAGAGGGTAATACTGAGGATACTTGTTTTTTTAATGCATCATTAAAAAAATTGCAAAGCTCAAAAATCAATAAAAAAACGAAAAACCATCAGATTGACAATAATAAAATATACGCTAAATAACAAAACGTGGCAATTTTGACACTAAGTGACACGTATATGATACACGGATTATTTTAAACAACGTAAAAAATATAGAAATCAGTACGATATGACGCTTTCTTGTAGAACATTTTACACAGACAAATAAAATTACTTTCACATTCTTAATAAAAAAAAAAACCTACTAAACAATTATAGATGGTAATTTTTTTCTTTGTAATGTGACATACGTATATATATAATTTTTTTTAGTGATGCTTATACGAAGGAATTCAGAGGCACCACTCATCCTGTCCTGACGTCTCATCCGTCGGAATATCTGTTCATCGCGACGATAACTTTTGAACACATTGTCCGATTTGTTTGAAATTCCCTCTTCTTGTAAATTAAAGTTCAGAAATCAATGAAATTGGACAAAGGCTTTTGGGGATATTGACTTTTAAAGTTCAAGATTACTCTGACATCATGAACACAACAAAGGTCATAGTCAGACATCAATGGATGGTTGTGTAAAATACGTATAAATCAATATAATCAGACATTGTGAATTAGGCCCGTCAGCATTTCCATTGTAGACATAATGGACATAATTGTTTGGCTGGGTTCCATCTTCCCGTGTGTGCCCTACTAGTTCCCTAATGGCGTGTCCGCTTTATGCGAAACTCCAATTAATTTGAAAATTGGGCAACAATCAACCATAGGTAGCGTAAATCAACACGCCTTTAGCAGCGATTTTCTGCGTGACACGCTTTTAACAGTTGGAGGTTGGACCTTACAGCAATATACTCACTTCGTTACGGGTGAGTTACAGCATATTTCTCGGAAAGCAACAATCAGTTGCGTTATTTAGTGACGTTAACTTGGGGGACAGACGGAATGCTTGGGAACAAACGGGAGGAAACGCGCGTTGTTACTACGGTGGCTTGTTGGGACAAACAACACCTTTTTTTTCCTAAACGCACAGAACTTTCATGTAACCGGAACTTCGGCGTACCAACATCAGATAAGACACACACTGCAACCTAGGACCAGGGAGCTTGGATTATATGTAGCTTTGATAGGGCGGCCCCACTCAATTGAACGCGTCTGAGCTATAGCACTGCTATTTCTCGTGGTAAGGTCTACGCGAACGAGATTCAGTTAGTGACGTTTTTGCTCCCAAACCAATCCTCGAAGCAGACGACGCTTGGTTTTTCGAAACCAACAAAAAAGTTTGTTTTAACTAGCCAGTAGTTTTTAACGAAATTAATGAATAATTATGAAATATCTGATCGCTCAATCTTTACTGAACGTTAAATTACACATTATTAAAACAAAACGATAAATTCTTACCAGATAACCCGATACGAGAGTAGCTGACGTAGTTGCGTTGAAACCAAGACAATGGCATGCGTTTACGATGGTCGCTTGTGACGGTGGTCTCCTTCTGATAACAAACGTTGCGATTTTCAGTCGCATTGTCGATTGTACTGTATAGGTTATTGCACTTTAAAACAATTTAAGCAATTGGAGCGGTCAGGCTTACGTTTGATGTTGCGTACTCGTTCGTTTGTTAGTCCAATTTTGTGTCGATTCATCGGGAAAATCAAAAGCCAATGAGGTGCAAGAATCAGTAAAATGGCGCGAAAAATGGGAGAAGAAACGTCAGACGCGCTTGAAGTATGCAAAGCATCTCCCAAAATCTCGCACGGTTTCTCGCGGTAAAGCGTAATAGTAAGTGGGTCCACCCTATCAAAGCTACGTATAATCCAAGCTCCCTGCTTAGGACGATATATAGCAAACTGCACCCGCGCCTGTGGCCACCTTGTTTCGGTTTCATAAAAGTTTTCTGCGTGCAGAAAATAGTTGTTGTTGTCCCAATAAGTCCCCGTACGTTGCAATCGCGCAGCTTAAAAATGGCCGGCAAACAACAATAAGGATAGCGAGGGAGAACGAATTTCGTGAAGAAGCATTGTATTAGCTTACATTTGCCATATTCGGTTTGTAAAAATACCACGAATGGTTTAGGCAGTTTGCGACGGCGCAATGTTTATTTGCCGGCATCTTTGAACTCCCGTGTGAGCCGGGCTGAAGCTACGATTTCCAGCGCCATGTTGTCTATGCATCTGCAGTCCTTGTCAAGCGGTGCGCTAGTAAACATTCTGTGAAGTTACGTTGGCCGCCATTGCGACTGTAATTGTTACACACTGGTTAGACACGGCTTTGGCACAACAAGTAAGACGGCCACGGGTTCTGTCATTGTTATTTGGCTTTTATAATTATTTCACGCTTTATTGTGTTCGCGCTTTCGGTTTCTCTGGTGTGTGGAGCGACAGCAAGCGTCCATCCAGGGGCGATTGGAAAATTGTATGTTTATGAGTATATGTGTGGTGTTAGATGCTGCCTACGATCGGACGTTTCGTTTTGGGCGTGTTTGTATGGCACAGCGGTAGAAACTCGTCATTTGATTTCATCGGTCGTGGGTTCGCTTCCCCGCTCAGGCAGTCTGACATATAAGTCCAAAACGTAACATCAATAGGTTTACATCCGTATTTATTTGGCTCTTGTAAAACACGTTTTTGACAGTTAGATATGGCCTCGGTTTAACAGTCGACAGGGCCATGTCTCTCTCGTTGCTCTTTCTCTCTTGTGTCATGGATTTTGGCTCAGCCCTCTTCCCGTTCATTACCCTCATGGTTCCTCAACACCCACGTCCGATTCCGGATATATATTTTTTTTATAAACCTTGTCCAGGCACCCGTGCTACCACATGAAAAGTGTGGTTTGGATAGTTCTTGTGTTTTTCGCGTGATGCGCGGTCTGAAGTTTGCATTAAAGTGTGATCATAGCGGAGCTCCGCTCCAATAAAACACAAGATCCAAATAGAACGCTCACCACAAATGTTATATGACAGAGTACCAGCTGGAACAGGAAAGTGGCTAGTTCGGATAAGAAAACATCATTAATCAAAACATTCATAAGCACGCACGTTATGTTTTTCAGTTGGTGTTTGAAGAACACTTACACACAGGTAATAAAAACAAAACCGTCCTATAATGAGTCTTCCACCTTTTTAGCTTTTTGTTTATAAATAAACGTACACAAATGTCTGCAAATGATAATTCAGATATGTAATACCTGCTAGATTTTTTTTTCCGATTTGCATTTTTCTTTGAAACTGATGCTGCTACATCCTTGATGTGTGTACTGTATCTCACTTCGTTGAGGCCTTTGTTCGTAACGAAAGCAACAAACAGCGGACGACCGTATCGCAGCACGATTGGGACGTCATCAGGCCCCCAAAGTATCATGCGATCTAGCGGCTGCTGGCTTGGAGTACAAGCACGAACTAAAAACATGTTATGATCACGCTATCAGCACGGGTATAGCAGTGGAAAAGCCATGCTACAACGATGGACGACTCGTTGCTGTTCGAACCATGTTGTTTATACTCCTGTAAGTGGGTGTGTCAGAGCAAGACCCAAGCGACCCAAGCAATAGTGTCCCCAAGCCGACCCAAGCCAACCCAAGCGATAAAAACGATATAGCCAACCAAGCCAACCCAAGAGATATAGCGATACAGACCCAAGCCGACCCAAGCGATAGAGTCCCCTTTGAGTATTTCACCTTGGAGTAATTACCTTACTTCGTAACGGGAGGCAGTTATCTGCACCCAAAGCAATACTCTGCAGGGGATCGTAACGCTGTACGATTGCGACGTCATCGACAACCATGGTGTCGAGTGGATTAGCGGCTTTTAGCTTGGAGTACAAATGAGGAATTAAATACTTGTTGCGATCAGTGTGTCAGCTTAACTACAACAACGGTGAGCACGGCGACAACAATGGGCCACTCGTTGTTGTTCGAACAATGTTGTTTGTATAGTCCTGTATATGGAAGTATAAAAGCAATCACTTGACCAACGCAGCCAATCGATAGGGGTCGCCTGTGCGCAGCTGTACAGCAACGGTAGGCGTTACTACCGGAGATTGCACTGCAGTGATGGAAGCTACTACCCAATGCTACAAAAACGCATTCCAGCAATGCCGGCAATCCTTTTCGTTTTTTTTTTTTTGCTTAGGTGGACAATGATAGGAACCTGCGCGCGTTAGTGCATTGCAGCTCGATTCCTAGTTTTCGAACAGAATTTTCCAACAATCGACTACCTGTGATAAAGATTTCTGACTCGTGCCGCTGAGATAACACAGTACTTTGGTAAGTTACGACCGGAGATGGAACTGACACAGAGGTCGGTGGGTCATATGGATCACACTTTTATCGTGGGTCAAGTGTCTCATGGGTCAAGACCGTTCATCCACCGACCCACGGTAATAATTAAGTACGTTATTTGACACTTCAGTAGTCTTACTAGTACTCTTTAAAATTTGTTCTTACTCTTTTCAAAAATAGTTCCCCTCAGAAGACTAAAAATCCGTAGTAAAATATTTCTTTAAAAAATTGGACTGTTTAAAATAACGTTGCATGTATTTGCATACTGTATTTTTTTCATAGCATGGAATGGGCTATGGTGGGTCAAATTTTGTTCTATTGTGTGGGTCGTGGGTCAGGACTCGAGTGAGTCAGCTGGGTCATGGTTCGGAAAAAGTGACCCATTTCCATCTTTGGTTACAACAACGATTACAATACCTAAGGGTGAAAAGGATGAATGAATGTTGTTAAGGTGGAAACTATCGGCCGTATTGTTTTCTCAAGTTTTTAGTGGAAGAAAAAATTTGCAACCAGTAAGAAATTCGAAAATTGCACGTCTAATAAGTTGACCGCGTTTTAGCTGAAGTAGCTTTGAATTCTTCGTATCTGTATATATATATAATTACACAAAATCCGCAAGGCAGCCAGCAGCAGCAGCAAGCAGGACATACGAAGCAGTCATCTGCATCTGCAGCGCAGCCAGCAGGACATACGATGCCATCTACCGACCGAACAGCAACTTAATGATGGGGGGGGGGGCGCCCGGCGGCCCGGCCTGGGGGGTGCGCCCCCGCGGAATGAGCGAGCGAAGCGAGCGACTCCGCTAGTCTATATATATATAATTACACAAAATCCGCAAGCTATCGGCAGCAGCAGCTGCATCTGCAGCAGCTGCATACGATGCCATCTCCGCCATCTACCGACGGAACGGAAAATTATAAGAGTAGCAGCCAAGCCCCGCTGAGATAGTAGGTGCGCCCGGAACGCAACGGCCAGCAGCGCGAACATACGATGCCATCTACCGACCGAACGGCAAATTAACTGAGGAGGTGGGGTGAGCGAGACGGGAGGGGAGGGAAGCGAGACGACGCGGATTGAGCGAGCGACGCGAGCGACTACGCTAGTTGAACGATAATTTTGTCGCTTAGGGGGAATAAAGATGGCCAGTAAACAACACAACTGCAAAAATGAATCATGTCTTTAAAAACACAAAAATCCTTAAGAAGTAGGCTACTTAAAAATCAGTGAAACAAGAAAATCCATGTAGCGCATTTTCACAGAGCATTATTCGTTTCATGGCACATCTGCACCGGGCGTAAAAATAATTCTCCTGGCTGGCACCGTGCGCGCCCTATTCGAATTTTTTTAGCACTAAGCGACCAGTTTCTAGACACTTACCCTCAGGCAACGGAGGTCAAGGAGGACGCTCACTCAATTTTCTCCCCCTACCTTGGTGTTGGCTTGGTGTTGGTCTAAAACTAGTACATTAGTTTTTGCCAGCTAGTGCACCCCGCCTCGTGGTTATCGGGCTACCAAAGCAGACACGCGGACTGCCAGAGTAATGAGGAAAATAGCGGCGGTTCATCTGTTTAGTAATAAAAAAATTAAAAAAGATCGATGTTTGTATAGTAGCGTTTGTTATTTTGGGGACTACTCTCGAGCCGAATAATAAGAATAGTAATTTTTTTTTTTTACAGAAAATATGTGTTTGTGTTTTTTTTAACAATAAAATTGTGGAGCTGCCAGTATCGCCTTCCTGTCAAATATTCTTCGTAGGACTTTTCAACATCTAAGAAAACATCCGGTTTCTGCCATGGACAGAGCATATTTTTTACAATTATTTTTACATTTTTACTCATTCTAGTCAAGAAACTCACACAAAAAAATGTTTCGTTGTGAAATTTTTAAAAACGTCTGCATGTTGGGTTACATCTTGTATCAGCACAGTTTTCATGTCCATTAGAAATTTGAAGATTAGCAGTGCTAGTACGAATACACGCGAATTTCCGACCATCACTCTTGCCTTGGTAGAACATATAAATAGAGCTTGTAAATTTTGTTTTCTTATATGCCTTAAAATAAACATAGCGTGTAAATAGATACCGAGAAAAAAGAGAATGGAATACCAATGTTTTTTCGCATGTTCAGCTTGCTGAAAGAAATTAGAAAATATTAGGGCGCGTTTACGCAACGACTCGCCTTTGCATTCTCGCAGCTATAACTCAATCGCGATGGCAAAGGTGACATTGCCATGGTAACAACGCTAAATGGGTAGGCTAAATCCGACATCGTTGGAGTAAATACTTGCAGTTTTATAATCCGTGCCAATAATATAAAGAATTCCTCATGACGAAACAATTTTCCCAAACGCTTCTGAACTCACGTCATTTGCTGTTTTCGTTGCGAGGCGGCAGACATAAAACCGCCGCCATGTTGGAATTTGAGGTGATTTCTAGCTTCTAGCTGCTAGAATGCAAAAGCGAGTGGTTGGGTAAACGTGCCCTTAACCCCCAACTAAGGTTGAACCTGGCCTTCAAAAAGAAATGCAGATAAGCAGAAGATAATTTAATCCACTTCTCCAACATGCTGAAGCAAGCCAACAAGAGACTTCTCGAGCAAGTGTTCCTTAACAAAAACACAACTGTGATCTGTGAAGCTTGATTTTGTATGGTATGTGTAATGCCACGTAGTGTTGTGAAAAATCATGACTGTCACCTACATTTCTTTTCGGTTCGTGTGGTTCCTATTTCGAACGCCCTTGATGCTAACACTGCGGCTGCCCAGTCGGTTGTGTGTTTTCGTGGGCTATACTCAAAAATGAAGATCTTACTATGTTTCTTAGGCGCCCACTTACCTGATTTTTGCTTCCTTAACTTGTGGGAACGGTGTCA
Organism: Lithobius niger; assembly: GCA_023313725.1. NCBI lineage: Eukaryota > Metazoa > Arthropoda > Chilopoda > Lithobiomorpha > Lithobiidae > Lithobius > Lithobius niger. The sequence continues at coordinate 24,573 of JAHWFP010013557.1, forward strand.
GTGGCTCACTATCCTTCCGTGTCCCTTCCACTCTAGTGGTGGAATAAACTGAAATTTATTTATTATTTATTTATAAAATTTGCTGGCCAAAAGCTATATTGAGCAATAAACAGCTATGACGGTCCAAAATAAAATCAATAATTTAAAAACGTTGTATTGTTAAATTAATCAAACCACCATAATTGTAAGGTAAAACAGATATCCTCAGACGAGTCAAAACTCACAAGGCCTGGTAAAACACAACGGATTTATACGGTCAGTTTTGTTCACAAAACACATATTAATAGGCTAAAAATACACTGGGACTAGCCCAACAACAATCAGCTATAATGAGTGAGATCCATCTAATCCAATATGTCCGCCACTGTGCTACTGTTGCTGGGCTGGTCAACACGTGTTTTTCGTCTTTTAATATATGTTTTGTGAACAAGATGCAATGTTGTCTTAGTCTAAAAATTTAAATTCCTTGTGTGTTACCAGGCCTTGTGAGTTTTGCCTTGTCTGAGGGTATCTGTTTTACCTTACTCCGTCCACTTTATGTGGGTTAGGGTCAAGGCCAGGATCTTCTGTGGAGACTTTTCAGATTTTGAAAGTTTTCTCAACCACTTTTTTTTTTATTTGGAGCACCAGAGGGGACAAGAATTTCGATTGCTGGGTTCTACTTCTCGTGTTGATATATCCGCCACCGTTTCTTCACGGAGGGAATTATCAAATTTTTGTTGTGCTCAACACTTTTAGGTTTCGCTTTGGACACTCACTTCTCGTTGATACGTTAATTAACTGTTCCTGAGTTGTGTAAGTGCCACTAATGTCCAGTTTAGACTTGTTTTTTTTTGTTTATCCTTTTCTGTACTCGTACTAACCCAGAAGGTTGTAAAAAGAAAATATGACCAACGTTAAACGTAAGGTCCTGGAATAAATAAAGAGAAATGAAACTACCGTTATAAACTTGGTATAACTTGATACAACCTGCTACCAAGTTATTAGCAGTTGTTCAAATGAACATCATTTAAAGTGTGATTTAATTTTTATTATGATTGCTTTTTTTTTTTTTTAATTTTGTCGAGCCATATGTCAGCCGAAGCAATTAATGCTTATATTGCTGAAACGGCTCAATTTTTAATACGCGAAAACAAGGCTACAAAACGAATGATGCTTTGTAGAAATGCTTTTTGTACGTTTTTCTTGCTTCACAGATTTTAAGAATTTTTTTAAGTTAAAAAAAAAACAGCCTTACAACCCGCTGTCTGTGCTTTAGCGAATTGTTGGAATTCGTTATGTTAAAATAAATGGTATAGCCAGTAAAATCATAAGTAGTGGCAGCTTGTCATGTCTATAAATAAGATATAAAAGTAATGCCACGTTCGAGTTTTAAATGCATCAACACAAAAAGAAGGGGTGACTCGCCCAGAAATCCTTGGCTTTTCAGCTCTAGCAATCCAATAATGCTAATTTTGTTCAAACACCTTTAAAGTCACTGTACAGGTCATTGCCTAAAGCAGTTAGTTAGTTAGGTATAATGGTCATTATACCGAACTAACAATGTTTTACGAGGCACTCCGGCATGAAACAGCGCTCATTCACTGGAAACATGCTGTAGTGAAATAACTAATAACTAGTTGTTCCCCGGCGTTACATACGCGGGTTTAACAGATTTCCGCTGATTCGACTCAGCTGTAATAGCCAGCATTATTGAAGTGATAATTGTTAGGGCGCATATCCGTTCGCATTGTCGGTCGCTAAGCCCTTTTTCGTTGCTACCGTGGCAAGAATGAGCCCGCTCGCCCTGATTGTTGAAGCTTCGTTTGTTTAATCATCCTTAATAATGCCTTATCAAGTCTGCTCACATCAATAAGCCTGCTCCTGAGCTAAGTCTGCGAAATATCTACATATATAATACGAAGCAGGTGGCCAAGTCACCGGCCACGTCATTCTGTCGTACAATCAAGTACCTCACCCCCATCTGTTCACGGGATTCGCCTTCAAATTCGGGTTGGGACACTTTTCCAACGTCTTCGAACAGATGGTGCCACTTACCAAACCTGCCGTGTCGCCGTCTATTGAAGGCCTTGGACTACTGGTTTGGGTTATAACACTTTTTCCAAAGTCTTCGAAGAGATGGCGCTACTTACCAGACCTGCCGCACCGTTTTTGGGTTCGTTTTTTGGTATAGTTGTGGTACCAAAGCGGCCAACAAAATTTTAGTCGCGTGGACTGTGCCATTGTCGGCGTTTGAGCTAAAAAAAAAACAATAACCCGTGTCTACTAAACCCGACAACTTTAAACCAAACGACGACTGGTTCTTATTTTCGAGGCCCCCCGAGCCTCGAAATTGGCAGCCTGATACGATGGAAAGGCGCATTTATTTCCTAAATGTTCACTTCCAGAAAGGAGTTGAATTGTTTTTAAGTTGGCGGCAACAATCGTTGCTTGCAACAATGTCGCCATGCACAGTACCAAGGAGAGTTGTTTCAAAGGATTAATTTAAACATCGGGATACTTGCTTACTGAATGCTGGACTTCTCAGGGCTTTTTTTTTAGCCTTCAATCGAACATACGCATGCGACTTTACCGGGGCTGCACCAAAGGGGAAATGTGCAAAAATGGAGCGACCATATATCATTCTTCTTTGGGAAATGTCACGGGGTGGCGTTTTCGGGGGGTGTGACAGAGGGTGTTAGGGTAAGTGTGTGTGGCGGGCAATGCGCGCTACTGAAGTGAATTGTTTCAAAGGATTAACTTAAACATGGGATTAGTTGCTTACTGAATGCTGGATTTCTCAGTGATAGGGTTTTTTTTAGCCTTCAGTCAAACACACGCCAGCGACTTTTCCGGGGCTGCACCAAAGGGAGAATGTCACGGTGCGACGTTTTCGGGGAGAGGGAGGCGGGCAAGCGTGTATGGGGGAACACTTATGCGAATCCGGGAGGGGGAGGCAGGCAAGCGTGTATGGGGGAACACGTATGCGAATCCGGGAGGGGGAGGCGGGCAAGCGTGTATGGGGGGGGGGGGACACGTATGCGAATCCGGGAGGCGGAGGCGGGCAAGCGTGTATGGGGGGACACGTATGCGAATCCGGGAGGGGGAGGCAGGCAAGCGTGTATGGGGAGACACGTATGCGAAGCCGGGAGGGGGAAGGAGTGTGGGGATTGGGGGTTTAAGTAATTGTGGAGGACAGGGCATATGTGGGAGCCATTCACATGTTAGGTCTCGGTTTGATAAATTTAAAACCAAAGACCAAACACCTGGAGGGAGGCGGGGTGAGGGGGGGAGAGGGAATGTGATCAGCATGCGCACGGGCACAACTAGTATATATAGAGTGTTTGATATCATCTTTAACGATACACGTGTGTTCGCTCATTACCCGCGTTTGAATGAATATTACAAAACATTAAGTATAGAATGGAAGCAAGCACCCCTAGTTAAGCAGATATTAAGCACGTAAGAACGTTTAATTAACTACTTTTTAATAATTTTAAAGTCAACCAACTCATCCAGATGATGCACTTGTAGTGAAATGGGTATAAGAATCATTTTTTTATAAACATAAACAATGGAATGGATTTCAAACTTTGAAGTAATTCTTGTTCATTTACCGAAATAAAAGTGGTTTCCCGAGCGTTCAGCACCAACAACGCCGTGCGCATGCTTCTGCAGTAATTGAAACAGCCAACGTGAAACTTGGCTCTTGGAATCTGGTTCTTGGAAATCTCCAATTTCGAAGCCTTCCACCTATTGACCAAAAATGAAGCAGTTCAGTTCATTTTCCTAGTTTACAATAAGCCAGTCAAAGGGTTCAACGGGTTTTAGCGTGCGTTAACCGCACCCGGTCATCTGCCAGACGAAGCCCTAAGGCTCTATGTCTGCAGCACCAAACGTTCCCTGGAGGTCACCCACCCAAGTACCACCCAAGCCAGTCTATCCAAATGCAACAATGAGACTAAACAACAATGAAATGTTTTAACGCAACATTCCCACGGACGAACGGTGCAGAGTTGGCGGGTGACGCTGCTCAAGTAAGGCATGGCTACAAAGAAATATGAGCGTTCAACTTGTTGTGAAAGAATACATTTGAGCTTTACAGCATCTGAAGTAAACTAAAGGTTGTATATGTAGTTCCGCTCAGTTTTATGCCTTATACCAGGATTGTATAAAACGGTAAGGTGTAAGATAACGTATTTAGTGAGAGGACGATTCCGGTGATTTGAAAATATCCAGAACAGATCCTATAGCTGCTGAAGAATGCTCGTAATGTTACACTGTTCCCTGAGTAGCAGAGACTATGCTATAGTTCCTTTCCACTTCTGTGATTCCCCCCCCCCCCCCTTATTTCCCATCCATCACTACCACGTATCGTTTGAATGGATAGTTTAAAATAATTTATTTATTTTTTTGTCAACAACCTACTTTCAGCACCTACCTACATAAAAATAAAAAAAATGGAAAAACTTACATTCTATTTCTAACACTTATTCGAAATATTCAAAAGTGCTTGAAAGACCTTTGGATGAAATAAACGGCTGTCTTATTGTGTGCTCGGTGTATCTTGAGTCCTGCAAGTATTTTGTGAGCGGCTACGTCTTCCTGGATGGGGTGGCTTTAATCGATGGCCGCCATTGTTTTTGTAACCATCTTGTATATCAACAAGGCACTCTGCTACTGAAAACGTACAATCGATTATCTGTGTTCGTTCTGCGGAGAACTCAAGATAGGCCGCGGATATCAACAAGGCACTCTGCTACTGAAAACGTACAATCGATTATCTGTGTTCGTTCTACGGAGAACTCAAGATAGGCCGCGGACACTATCGGCTGCGTGAAGATTCATGAGGCTAACATTTCCAAGAAAGTACCCCCCCCCCCCCTCCGGATGGATGAACCCTCATTACGTTTGGTAGGCTGGCTAGAGCAGTTTTTAATATTCTGAATCCTTCCATTCGTCTAAAACCATCGTACTTTCATTTTTCTTCGTACATCATATTTTCAATTTTCATCGTAGATCATATTTTCTTTCATTAAAAATATTGATAAGCGACGTCCGAGAGCTTCTTCAGAACTCCGTTTTATAGTCGAGATAATTAATTTTTTTTTTATTTGTACGAGTCGTCATACCTGGCTGGATTTTTATTAAGAGAAATCCAATAGGCAGCGTCCCGTTTTTTTTTATTACTTCGTTTAAAAAAAAACAAGATAAATTCGGAGATTAAAAAGCTGAGAGTATGGTAGACGAAAATAATAATTTGAACCTGTTTCCGGGAAAATTTCGCTGTTTAAATGACAAGGTTCGGTTTCACCGAAAGACAAATACCCAATATATTCGTATAAGATTCGTATTGTTGAGCTACTAACGGATGATTGTCATGTGATATTGCGCAAATGATTTCTATATTAGGATTTTAATTAATGTGTTTTTAAGCTAGTAGCTAAGTGTAATGGGATACGCCAAGCATTTCAGTGAAGAAAATAGCATAGCTATGAACTTTTTTTGCATTCAAAAATTATAAATCATTAGTGTACATTTTCTTTTGAAAGGTAAATAGGGTACAATTTTATGCTGACTTTTATAAAAATAACCATTTACGAGAATCCCCAACTCTTTTTACACATATCTTCTCCACACTTTCACACTCTTTTCGAAAACAGCTGAAAAACGAAATGTGAACTGAAAAAAGCATGATATCAACTCCTAGACTTTCGTGCTCTAGTATGCTTCAATTAATTTTGAAGAAAACTTGCTAAATATTCAATAAGAGAATAGCAGTGATATGATAAATACGAGTGTTTGTTTAGTTAACCATAAGGTTGTATTTGAAAGTATGATCGATACGTAGTCACAGGTTGTTGCCAGGTCATAAATCTTAGAGGCGTTGATGGGCACACAGCAACGGTAACGGATGCCGCCGACAAGATAAGACTAGCATTGGTTACAACAATATTTTGTTCCTTCCTATCCCGCTCACGATAATCCCTTGACAGCCCTAAGTTGCAAACCCGTAAAGGTACAGTACGGCCTTCATAAGCTATGGCGTTCGAAAGGTATGTCTTTTACACGCAGTCCTACGGCGAATTATGTGCCTGAACTCGTTCTTCATACTTCCGTGCCAGTATCCAATGGTCCTGTTCAAATTAACATGAATTAAGTTTGGTCAGGTGGTTCGTCGCTCTCGATTTCAATAAAATTTCAGATTTTTTTTTACCGCATTGTTATTTTACCCAGATTCCCGAAATGTGCCAAACTCATGTTCGAGATAAAAGACACTATAACACTCTGTCGTCGGCCTGTGCCACTATAGTCCTGTACAATTGAATGATGATTGTCGCCTTACTTTGCTGTACACAACTGACTGGAATGAGAGCGTGTGGGCATGAGAACTGTTTTGTTCGTGACTCTTGGTTACCACTCTCAAATGAATCTAATCTAATTTAACCTAATCTTATCTAGTATTGGTAAATGTTACTTCGTTACTTGCGTTTATTGTACAGGCGTTTTGATTAACTGGGCACAAAAGCATTTCAATCCAACGCGCATAACTATAGCTACGGTTGAGAATAGAAAAACACATAGACACATCGTGTTTGCTTAAACACAAGCATTGGTATTCCCCCCCCCTCCTTACTTTGTAGATTTCCAGACAGATGTGGTTCGATTTCCATCTCGCGCGATAGGGATTTATTTATTTCTCGTTGATAGTCTGAGTTGTTTTGTTGATATTTATTATATTGGCTCGTTCGTGTCCATTGCCTCTGTAGCGAGAACAGAGGCAATGCTTCAAGTACATTAAAGAAGAGCGCAATGTGGCAAGTTTGATGGTTAAGAGGGTTAAAACTCGGGCAACACTTATTGGGTAATAATATCACTGCTTTACATAAACTATTTTTTTTCGGAAACTAGGTGGCTTCTCTTATACCATTTTGGGTTTTGGGCGGATATCACAACTTTCATAGGTCTTTTACATGCACGTCCGATCCTTCATATGTACCTTCATTTTTCAATTGGGCGTGTGAGTATGGCAGAGCGGTAGAGCTTCATCCTTTGGTCTGGGGCGAGGGTTCAACTCCCTGCTCAGTCAGTCTTACGTTTAAGTCTAAAAGGGAAACGGAAATAGGTTGGGTGTGTTTTTATTTATCACTAATCGAGCCTATTTGGCTTTCCGTTCTGTAATGTACCTTCATCTATACTAAAGTGTATATTTTATTTTGCTGGGTGCCCTGTCCGGTGAAAGAAAGGTCTTGGCAACTGACCTACCTATACCCTCTCACAACGTCAGTGAGTTCAATGCAGAAACGAAGCGCTTGTTTTTCCTATTGGCGTCAGCATATTTTTTTACGTATTTGATTTGCAAAAATTATGATAAAAATTTCATGAATATTGTTTATAAATATTTAATAAATATTTATGTTAATTTAATTTAATATGTTCAGTTAATAATTTTAGTTTTATTTATCGGGAGCGGCATTGACTCCCAACATACACTGTCAAAAAAGCCTTTTCTTAAAAAGTCATATACTCTCTTCCTATTTTCTTGCATCCTACGCGCAAATAGTTTTCGCAACATTCACGTACGTTTGAATGAATGTATCAAAACCATTTCGGTAGTGGGAAACATCGGGAAAATAAAAGCGTTTTCAACATTTACATACGTTTGAACTAATGTTGCAAAACCGAGTCGTTCAGAAAAACCCAAAAAGAGGAATGTGCCTTTAATGTATCTTGAGTCTCGTCTCGTCTCGTCAATGGGTGCTGACTAGCTGTCTCATTTCAATTAATTTTTTCGAATTGTCAGTCTAACTGTTCTCCCCCTTGGTTTTTTTCCTCCGTCTGTCTGTCTCTATTGCTAACTCTCGTTTTACTGGGGTCAAATTACGAAGTAGGGTTAAAGACTCTTCTCGCACTTGGATGCAATCTGCGCCCAGACTTGGCTGCTTCTAATCGATAGCGTGTTCTGGAAGAAAGCCAAAGTTTCCGCGATTCAGGATTACTAAAAAAAAAACGAGAAGAAAGAGTAGTAAAAGGGTGGGGAAGGGGGGGGGGGGGGGAAGCAAAAAAAATGTGAGCAAACAATGAGCGTGTGTTTTGGATTT